>OZ024917.1:63194047-63503586 GCA_964017125.1 Flabesymbios commensalis | reverse complement strand
CGAGTAAGCTGTTATGACACGCTATTGCATTGTCAAACCCCAATAATAAGTTTATTACAAAGAGACTGCAAAGCGCCAACCCTCACATATTATGATAACTGGGCGCACATAATTCATTCATTATAGGCGGACATCAAGTGAAGGCGTCGACACAGCTTTGAGCCTCCGCCAGACTACATACATCAAGAGAAAGCATTGGCATACAATTGAGCGTAGAAGCAGCATTGAACCTCCTCAAGACTGCGGACATGAAGTGAAGGCGTCGGCAGAGCACTGAACCTCCACCAGACTGCATACATCAACTGAAGACATCGACAGAGCATTGAACCTCCACCAGATTGCACACATCAACTGAAGACATCGGCAGAGCACTGAACCTCTACCAGACTGCATACATCAACTGAAGACATCGACAGAGCATTGAACCTCCTCCAGACTGCGAACATCAACTGAAGACATCGGCAGAGCATTGAAACTCCACCAGACTGCATATATCAGCTAAAGACATCGACAGAGCACTGAACCTCTACCAGACTACATACATTAACTGAAGACATCGACAGAGGAAGACATGCACTGAACCTCTACCCGACTGCATACATCAACTGAAGACTCGACAGAGCACTGAACCTCTACCAGACTACATACATTAACTGAAGACATCTTACAGAGCACTGAACCTCTACCAGACTACATACATTAACTGAATACTCGACAGAGCATGAACCTCCACCATACAGCATACATCAACTGAAGACATCGGCAGAGCACTGAACCTCCACCTACTGCATACATCAACTGAAGACATCGGCAGAGGCACTGAACCACAACTGCTGCATACATCAACTGAGACATTGACAGAGCATTGAACCTCCACGAGACTGCACACAGCTGAAGACATCGGCAGAGCACTGAACCTCTACCAGACTGCATACATCAACTGAAGACATCGACAGAGCACTGAACCTCCACAAGACTGCATACATCAACTGAAGACATCGACAGAGCATTGAACCTCTACCAGACTGCATACATCAGCTGAAGACATCGGCAAAGCACTGAACCACCACCAGACTGCATGCATCAACTGAAGACATCGGCAGAGCACTGAACCTCTATCAGACAGCATACATCTACTGAAGACATCGACAGAGCACTGAACCTCTATCAGACAGCATACATCTACTGAAGACATCGGCAGAGCACTGAACCTCTATCAGACAGCAACTGGACGCGTCGACAGAGTTTAAAACATCATACCAGACTACACGCATGGAGTGGAGGCGTCTACATGACATATTAATGTTAAGGTGCAACCATCTTGTTATGCTTAGCCCAAATATGTTGAATTATCTTTGGTTCTTTAATCATATTATTCTATGCAGTTTTTTTTAGAGAGTTTCTCCCTGAGTTGTTATCCAATCAACATGCAATTTGGAAAACATATTTCTAGAGAAGTCAGGTACTCTGCCATCATGTTCTTTCAGATTTATGCAATTTTTTTTTATCACTATACTGCTGTGCAAAGGCAAAATGCATTATCTGTTTACTTGTAGAGTGAACAAATACTGTATTTGGCCATGCACGGCAGTATGCCTCAAATAGGGACCAATGTTGGTTTAATTATGTACATGTTTGGTGATTCTTCATTCATTGCTTGAATGAAAACAGGATGGTGAACAGGGTTCACCATATGTAAAGACCGACTCCACTCTTTAGTCTCTACATTTCATAATAAAAATACATTTATCCAACGATGTTTCAATTCTGGCCAGCGTAGCAGACAGTTGCCCAGTATTGAACCAATAGTGTGTTTTTGGTATCGACAGTAGAAACATTTTAAACGCTACACCTGACAATTAAAATAACATTTCCAAGTAAATTCAAACACAAAAACACAATGTTGTTTTAATGTTGGGCTAGGGTCACAGACAGTGATACAACACTAAGTCAACAGAGAGACAAGTCAATGTGTTTACTGGGCACTTTGGATACATCCCTTCTGACATGCAAACATATATATATATATTTAAAAGTCCAAAAGCTCAGTGGGGACTACTGAAATTTGAAATCTGAAGTCTGAAATCTAAAATTCAAATTCCAAATGGCTGCCAAAAAAACAGAAGCAAAATTCCAATATAATATCGCCTACGATAGTATATTATATTATTATATTGTCTTGTATTGTTCTAATGCGTGTTGTCATGCAACGCTAAGGCATGATGCATTGTCCACCCATTGGGCCTGTTTCTATTTCTTGCTTCTATAAAAATGTTTTGTGACATTGCCCTTTTTTCAGTATCTCAGAATACTCTAAAATGCAGATACGACAATATAATATCAGGTGACGATATGTTTAGTAATGAACCAAAGGCACGTGTTTATATTGCATCTAGCTGTTTTCCTAGATGTCTCGCTTTCATCAGGGAAAATAAAATCTGATTATATTTTCCTCGCTCTTATCAATCTACCTGAAGGTACATCGTCTACTTAACGGCTGGCCATGAAGGTCACGTCATGTAGAGGCTTTTCATCAGCAATTATCCTCCCTCCCTCCCACCCTGTTGATAAAAGTTCCTGTTGAGATAATCTGGTTGCAATAATTTAATCGCGTAAAAAACTATTTCTTGCACGAGTATTATATACTCATAACACTTTCGTTCGTTCGATTTTTTCAGCCAGATATAAATACATTTTGTCTCGGTTCGCCTAATTAACCTGTCAACAATCCCTCATCGTGACGTAGTTTACATTTCAGCTGTCCTACATGCTCTACACCCCGTGACGTTTGTGCAGTGTTTCTCATAGAAATCTTGATGAAGGTGTTCTCACCAGCCTGATGGCCATCACTGGATTTCTCAGGTTCTATTTTATCAGGATTTAGTCTGCTCGCTTAACCCTTTAACCACCGGTGCCGTCCATATCCGTTTTTTACATTTTTAAATTTAAAGAAATTCGGTTGAGAAGTCAGTTGCAATCATGTGTTACTGGGGTTGTGTTCTCAGGTATGGTCTATGTAGGCCTATGTCTCGTTTTGAGAAAATAGTATTATTATCAAATCAATACAGTAATACTGTACTATAGTAATACAGTAGCAAATCAATACAATAATACTGTACTATAGTAATACAGTATCCAATCAATACAGTACTATAATGTACTATAATGTACTATAGTAATACAGTTTGATAAATGTATTACTAGATCAAACACTAACAGCATGATAATTCAGATGTAATGGGATAATTATTTGATATCATAATTCTTACTTTTTTTTGCTATGGTAATACTAAATATCACATAATACATGTATTTCCAACATACAATTATTATAAGTATCACATTGAATACGATAAGAGATCTTGTGTGATATCAAAGATTGATTTTTTTCTGGTTAAGTGATATACATGTTTTTTTTCGAAAGTGACTGCATTATTGAAATGTTAACATTGGTGTAGGCTCCCATTGTCTATAGTTTTGAATAGCACAACACTATTTTACACATATTGATTAACATTTATCATATATTTATTAATATTGAGAATTTCAATAAATTATTAATACAATATTTCGGGCAAGCACTGGTCCAGTTACTGATCCACACCTTGATTATACATTCCATAGATCCAGTATTTTGTGAAATGATGTGACGTCACCGGAAACCATTTTGAATGGAAACTCGGTGAAAAAAAAGTTACATAATACCCTCCCCGATAATTCATTGTATTAGCTAGCTCGATGAAAACAATGGAGGTTACGTTTCACAGAAAAACCTTTGTTGTGGTGTATTTAGCTAGGCACTGTGTTGCTGATGTAGTTATTTATATTCTTCTTTCATTTAACGCCGGAATTGCTGACGCGATTTCTATCTTCGAATGACGAAAATAATTATTATTTATTGAAAATAGACATCTCTCAAATTGAATGTGTTGGTTATTTCTGCATCTCCCACGTACTATTTTAACAATTTCAACGTTAGTGTTGATTTGAAATTTGCTTAAAATGTAGTACATCATTATATGGTTTCAGTAGCGGAAGGGTTAATTGTATTTGGAAGTTAGACGCATAGATAAACTGAGTGACTAAATGTAATGACAAAAAATAATCACATTTGAATTCAAATTTAAATAGCTCTCATTGTTAATACTAAAACAAATATGGAGATTTCGAATCATCTTGTGTAAGAGAGTATCGATTTATTTGATTGCAGGTCTCGCTCACTGAGATAATTCATCACAGAAATAATATCAACTAGTCGTTGACCCTTGTTGTTTCCATTTAGTGTGGCTTTCTGCGACATTAAATTAGGAATGGTTTACATCAAAAATATATATGTGTGTATATACCAAGATCATGCAAGTTGAGCTGTAATTTTAATTTGAACTTTGTATAATTATTGTATTATATTACAACAGCTAACCTCACCACCACATTGACCTCCATAAATTATTTATACATGTAATACATTTAATGATGATGTGCCATATACAAACCGAGCTGTTGCGTGTGAACATACTTATGTTTTATATAATTAAATTAGCATAACCCTGGTGTTAATGATTAAAAAACTCAATGGATTATTAAACATATCATTTTATAGTTTGAAGAACATATTGTTCTAAGGCAGGATGAAGATGTCGATTCAACATGTCAAAGACACAGTAACTTTGATTAGTAATATATTATTTATACTACAATGGTTAGGACTTGGCTTCGGTGGCAGATACGGTGACACATGACCGCCAAATATTCTTATGACGCTTCGATTATACGGCCTAATAGCACATTACATAGGTGGTATTATGGTTTGACATGCTTATTACACCTTATATTTAAAAAGGACATTACACTACCGTAATAAGTCTTTATAACGCTTACTTGAGGCGTTACAAAGCGGTTATTATAAATAGGGGTTCAGCAAACGAAATTTGGCAAGTTTTGATGCACCGTGATTATCCTTATAACATAGTAATTAGTACAAATACCACAGTATACAATAAATATTGATATGAGATGGTAAGTTAAATAATCTTACCAGAGCATTGAACGACATACATCATATAAATGAATAAGTTATCTGTCTAATTATCATATCGATAGTGGTAATAGTTTGAAAACATAAAACCAATTACCTACAATGTGAACTAAACAGATCCTATATTTCGACTACGCACATCAGTTATCTTGGATCACAAAATGTTTTGAATAAATTAGAATAATATGTGAACATATATACATATACAGAAATGAACAAACCATATCAATATGTAGCAATCTCAATAATAATATGCGATCCTTTATCATATAATACAATATAGATGTAACTTTGTCAACATACATGCCGTTTTGTTTGTTAAAAATCTAGAAATTATCATATCCATAGTGGTAATAGTTTGAAAACATAAAACTATTTACCTAGTACAAATGGAAGTGATGTTTGAATATTAACACATTTTAGATGCGAAATGACTGGATTGGCAAATAGTACAAATAGAAGTAATGTTTGAATATTAAAACATCATAGATCCGAAATGGCTTGATTGGAAAATAGTACAAATAGAAGTAATGTTTGAATATTAAAACATCATAGATGCGAAATGGCTTGATTGGAAAATAGTACAAATAGAAGTAATGTTTGAATAATAAAACATCATAGATGCGAAATGGCCCAATTGTAAAATAGTACAAATAGAAGTAATGTTTAAATATTAAAACATCATAGATGCGAAATGGCTTGATTGGAAAATAGTACAAATAGAAGTAATGTTTGAATATTAAAACATCATAGATGCGAAATGGCTTGATTGGAAAATAGTACAAATAGAAGTAATGTTTGAATAATAAAACATCATAGATGCGAAATGGCCCAATTGTAAAATAGTACAAATAGAAGTAATGTTTGAATAATAAAACATCATAGATCCGAAATGGCTTGATTGGAAAATAGTACAAATAGAAGTAATGTTTGAATAATAAAACATCATAGATGCGAAATGGCTTAATTGTAAAATAGTACAAATAGAAGTAATGTTTGAATATTAAAACATCATAAATGCGAAATGGCTTGATTGGAAAATAGTACAAAGAGAAGTAATGTTTGAATATTAAAACATCATAGATGCAAAATGACTTGATTGGAAAATAGTACAAATAGAAGTAATGTTTGAATATTAAAACATCATAGATGCAAAATGGCTTGATTGGAAAATAGTACAAATAGAAGTAATGTTTGAATATTAAAACATCATAGATGCGAAATGGCTTGCTTGGAAAATAGTACAAATAGAAGTAATGTTTGAATATTAAAACATCTTAGATGCGAAATGGCTTGATTGAAAAATAGTACAAATATAAGTAATGTTTGAATATTAAAACATCATAGATGCGAAATGGCTTGATTGTAAAATAGTACAAATAGAAGTAATGTTTGAATATTAAAACATCATAGATGAGAAATGGCTTGATTGGAAAATAGTACAAAAATAAGTAATGTTTGAATATTACAACATCATAGATGCGAAATGACTGGATTGGCAAATAGTACAAATAGAAGTAATGTTTGAATATTAAAACATCATAGATGCGAGATGGCTTGATTGGAAAATAATACAAATAGAAGTAATGTTTGAATATTAAAACATCATAGATGCGAAATGGCTTGATTGGAAAACAGTACAAATAGAAGTAATGTTTAAACATTAAAAAATGTTGAATGCGAAATGGCTTGATTTGAAAATAGTCGAATCAATGTAATGTTTGAATAATAAAACATGATAGATGCGAAATGGCTTGATTGACAAATAATACAAATATAAGTGATGTTTAAGTATTAAAACATATTAGATGCGAAATGACTAGATTGGAAAAAAGTACAAACAAAAGTTATGTTTGAATATTAAAACATGTTAGATGCGAAATGGCTTGATTGGTAAACAGTACAAATAGAAGGAGGCCTAATGTTTGAATTAAGACATGCTAGATGCGAAATGGCTTGATTAGCAAATTGCACAAATAGAAGTAATGTTCGAATATAAAAACATATTAGAAGCGAAATGGCTTGATTAGCAAATTGTACAAATAGAAGTAATGTTTGCTCGCTTGAAGTTGTGGGTCGCTGCAGCAAGACACAATTACAAGTCGGTAGAATAAAGGTTTCATTTTGGACCATCTTCTACCTTCGAAAAAATTATATAGATGGACGTCATGTATGCATTTAGATTACTGGATTAATAAATATTAGCCTCCTGTGTGTATATATTACAAAAATTTACAATGTTCTTTTGATTGTTGACTGAACACAGTTGCAATATTACTCAACAAGGATGATAACATGCTCCTATTTTCAATCAATATCCTAAGCGATGAACTGACATTTAGATCAGCATCAGGTAAACGTAGTAGTGGTGGGATAGTTAAATCAGGGGGTTTGAATTGAACTCTTCCCAATGGGAAAACAATTTAAATCCACATTTC
The DNA here is from genome assembly GCA_964017125.1 of Flabesymbios commensalis. Lineage (NCBI taxonomy): Eukaryota > Metazoa > Annelida > Polychaeta > Terebellida > Flabelligeridae > Flabesymbios > Flabesymbios commensalis. The sequence continues at coordinate 63,496,113 of OZ024917.1, read as the reverse complement.
AGTAATGGACTGGGATCCCTGAGAATGACATGTACGGTTGTCAAAAATCCAGATTGTTTTAAACAATCATATTTCAGCGTTTGTCCTGATATATCCCTCTATCTGAAGTCACCATTTACGAAATCATTTTAGCAATACTATTATTGATAGGTCCGCACATAGTTTGTGTCTTTTAGTTCAGAACACAACACCATGATATAATATGGACTCCAAATAATGCTAATAATTACTTATAAAACATTTTTTTTTAACCATACATATTGAAACAGAGTTTCTAGAGACATGTTGTCATACGGCCTATATTGTTTGTCAATTTAAAAGTTAGTTTAATGGATCTTGCCACATCAGATCTGGCAGTCAGACCACTGGTCTGACCTTGACAACAGGTGTGTTTTGGAGCTGTACGAGCAGTATAAATATTCATTATGACGTCACCGGTTTAATGTCTGCAGTGTGGAAGGTCACACTCAGGTCAAATTTTCTGGGTTGTCTGAGTTGGCCAGAGAGGAGGTGGGTCGTATACTCATAGCACATATGCGTGATATTCAGGAGTCTGTTTGGTAGCAGGCGACTGAATAAATGAAGATGTTTTAATGTGACAATACCATCATATACTATTATATAATCAAATAAGTATATTCAAACATTATGTGACAGTACCATCATACAATACTATAAAATCAAATAAGCGTGGTCAAACATACAGTGAAAATATCATAATATAATATTATATGATCAAAAAAGCATTTTTAAACATAGTGTGAAAACACCATCATCTAATATACTAACGTTAGTTTAATGAAACAATACCAATTTAAAATCAGTATACGATCAAATGAGCATGTGCAAACATAATGTGACAATACCACTATATAGTATTATACAATCAAATAATCATTTTAAACATAGTGTGAAACTACCATCATCTAATATACTAAAATCAAATAAGGATGTTCACACATAAGGTGACAATACCATCATATAATATACTAGAATCAAATTACCATATTGACACATAATGTGAGAATACCATCATACAATATTATATAACTTGCAAACATATAGCATTACGTCTACATCACCATCATCACCATTATATTATTTGTATGACACAACTTCATGTTTTAACAAGTGGTTTCAGCTCTGTTACCAAAAGCCTGCTACAAAAACACAGCTGAGCGAAAAAAATACCACAAGTAAAACAGAATTTAAATAAAAATAGTTGGTTCACCCTTAAGACACTTGTCCAAACGGCCTTCTGATATTTTGCTCGCATAACTTGTTGCTTGAAAGCATCATCTGTGGATGGAAAAGTTGTTAGCTGTTTTGTTGGTTGGAGTGTCATACTAGTATCTCAGTTTATTATAGGTTGTTTATTCACGGACTAGTTTATTTACTTTGTGTTGAACAAGAGCACATTTACGGGAAGATTGTAAGTTTTTCCTAAGATTTGGGATTATTTAAATCATACAAAGGCAGGTGGATGCTCAAAATGCGTGGCCATGGTATTGTATGCTGTGCGTTTAGTGATGTGGATTTTTTTCACAAGTGAACATGTGCAAGTTTATAGTGTATTCTCTGGGGGGAGGGGGGAGTGGGGGGGGGGGGAGGGTGGTGCTAAACAACTGCGCACGGTTTCACCAAACGATTTAAATCTCGCGTCTAAACATATTTCAGTATTTATTAGCTCACTGATTGGTTGAGACTTGGACACGTGTTGATATTTATGTCAAATTTAATCATAAGTCGATTGGTGAAGCCGAGCCCTGGTCTTAGGCAATAAGTCTTAATTGGGCTTACAAATTCTCCAAAAAAAACTGGAGATTAAATTATTGGACGCTTGTCTAAATGTTTTAAGAGTGATCAAGTAGACAAAGGGGTTGACGATGTTGTTGACGTATATAAACATCAAAAGATAGCATGGTGCGCCATCCCAGATATCTATCAGCCAAGTAGGAAACCAGGACAAGTAGAATATGATAGTTATGAAAACAAATGCTAAGCTAGCGCTACGAATGTGGTTGCCTTTGTTTTGCTTAGTAATCAGTCTTTGATTCCTGTTAACATGTACTGGAACCTCAGTTTTCCTGTCTTTTCCCATATGTGCACTGTTTTGTCCCACTTTTAGTCGCACCCCGATTTTTTCCTTTCGAAACTTCTCACTTTTTTGTACAGGGAGTACATTTTTGTTTCTATTTGCCCACTGTGTGCTGTTTTGTACAAAATATTCTTCCTTCTTTTCCATCCCTGGATAGTTATTAGTCTTTACAAAAACAGTTGTTTACTTTCGTTTCCCATATGTTTACTTGTATGAACAATATCTACCTCTTCATTTTCCTTTCTAACATAGTTATTAGACTTCGCTATGGCTACCTCTCCATCTTTTTTTCCAATGTGGTTACTTATCTTCACAATGTCTACCCCCGCATTTTCCATTGCAATATGGTTACCAGTCGTCGCAATGGCCATGTCGGGCTCCTTATTTTCTTTTCCAATCGGATTACTTGACGTCGCCGTGTCCAACACCTTGTGTTTTTTTCTCATCTGATTGCTGGTCTCAGCTGGGATTACTTCAATATTTGTCACTTGGTCGAGTGTTTTTTCCTCGCCAACATGATCTGGCTGTACAGAGCTGTGTCTGTTCGTTGCTGCATTTGGGGTCTCTAATGTTTTAACCAATGTCATTTCAGTCTTATTCGTACTTGATGTTCCAGCATTTTCATCAGTGGCCGTTCCCATTGAAGATTGTCCCTTTGCAATATGACATCTAAACAACCTCGAGGGATGTGTAAGACTAATTCTGGTTATAGATTTACGAGCTTTCAGCAGAATTTTGCACATAATTGTCGAATAAGAAATCATTTTGATCAAAGATACAATACACCAGAAAATAAAACCAAAAGGTATATCAGTATGCATATGGAAATAGGTGATTGGAACTGTGACAAATATATTAGAAACCAAACAAACAACTATCTGAAATCTTAAAGACCATGGTTTGGCTTGCTTTCGTATGAATATATTGAATCTGTCCACGGCTCGTGTGGCAAGCAACATCACCGACATAAATAATAACAAAGGCATCAGACCTCTAAGTGCACCAGTATTTCGTACACTAGGTCGCGAAATAACAGCTGACGAGAGAAATGTCATGTCCACTATTGCCAGACCCACCATGTAGACAATGTCATGTTTATATGTGGCTTTCTTTCTCTCACGTACACATGCTATTATGACCAACAAGTGGCAGACGCAAAATATCGAAGAAAGGGTATACAGGATGATGCGTGCTAGCAGTGGTAGGTCCAAACTGCTTAAACACATCTTGGAGCCAGAGATGATTGGGGACTTGTCTGTAACATCTTCATACATCATTGGTTCCGTGGTCATCATTGCGTCGGTTGTCATGGTGAAAGATGGCGGTCAGAAATCCCTGTCGAGCACACAATCAACATGTATTGCAAAGAAAGGAGGCAATTGCAAGAATATATCAGAGTCAGAGGATTAATGTCAGCTACAAATATATCTATAATAATAGTCTGGTGGCCACGTTTTCAATCTGGCTTAGTTATTGAGTTTGCTTACACCATTTTGTTCATGTACACAACCGACTGTAATGTGTCCGGCATACCCCTAAGCACTTTTTAAGGCCGGTTGTAAATATGACGTTTTAAAGCAAAAAAACACAACAAAAACACATACAAATGAAAAAATCATTAAAAAATAATTTATCATAGAAAACAAATTCTGATAAATAAAATTTAGCACATAAATGTGAGGATATACCCTAATAAAGAAAATGAATGGATAAATATAATTTTTGTTATCATAAAATGACAAAATGTATAAAAATTACATAAAAACGCATGTTTTTTTTTCAAATGGACAAGTACAAATATAGCCCATCAATTTGAAATTTACCATTTTGCATTTTCATTTTTAGATAGAAATATTCACAGATTACCCAGGAACATATTTCAACTAGCAATATTTGTATTTGATTATCTACTGTTTTTCCATTGCCGAAAAAGTGACGCCACCCCCCTTAATTTCGTAATTCCCAGAATATTATACTATTTATCTCTAAAAGCTAACTAATCAAGGAAAACAATTATTATCAACAAAATACTACGAGCATATGTGATATTATGCCGTAGGGAACAAATAATAAAAATAATTATAACAAATGTGATCAAAAAGTGATAAAATGTATAAAAGTGTGTGTTTTTTTTAAATGGACAATTAAAAAAATAGCCCATACATTTGACATTAAACATTTTGCAATTTATTGTTCAGATAAAAATATTCGCCAATTACCATGGAACATATTTCAAGTGGCCATATTTTGATTTGACTACCTAGCGCTTGCCTTTCGCCACCCCCCCCCCCTTTATTTTGTAATTCCCAAGAATATCATCCTATTTATCTCTAAAAGGTAATTAATCAAGAAAACAATTCTGATCAATATAATACTGCACATGTGATACTATGCCGCAGAGAGAACGAGTAATACAAATAATAATAATAAATGTGAGCATAAAGTGATACAATGTATAAAAGTTGCATTTATAAAAGCGTGATTTAAAAATAATGAACAGTTTGAAACAATTAATAGCCCACAAATTTGACATTTACTATTTTGCAATTAAGTGTTTGGATACAAAGATCTACAAATTACACAGGAACATGTTTCAAGTAGCAATATTTTTATTGGCCTCTATTTATTGGTCTCTATTGCCGAAATAGCAACGCCACCCCTTTGATTTTGTAATTCCAGAATATTTTGCTATTTATCTCTAAAAGTTAATTGATCAAGGATAACAATTCTGATGAATAAAAGAAAATATTGCACAATCTGTGTGATGTTCTGTCGTAGAGAGAACATAATGACATAATAATAAAATAATAAAAATTATCATCCTGAAGTTCTAAAATGCATAAAAACACCTTTTTTGTTGATGCACAATACGAAAACCCCCATACATTTATAATTTACCATTAACAAAACTAGTATTTAGGAAACCCATATTAACCCTTAGAGCACTGAGTTATTCAATTTAAATTTTCAGTCACTTGAAGTTGCGTCTCGCTACCGAGATACACAACTTCAAGTGACTTGAAATTTATGTGATTTGTGCAATTTAATATATCAGTGTTTCAAGATTGAAGGCATATTTTACTTTTAGCAACTGGTTATACAAGTGGTAATAACATGAATAAAAAGACAGCAAGTTTACTGTAGTCGACATCAGTGTTCTAAGGGGTAATATTGGCTACAAATATATATTTTTTGTGCCTCATTTATCTAATTTAATTGATTCACATAGAATATTTCAACCATTTATAATGTTGAGTTTTTAATTTCCCCTTTAATGCTTGAGAATACACTTCTTACATGTTCATAGTTTACTAATAAGAACCTAGTCAAAGAGGGCATGATTGTTTCTGTTCTAAATAATTTTTAGTGTTGTTTCTTCACTTTAAAGCGTCATTTTAGTGATTGTCTGTTGTCATGATTTTGGATTCATTGATCATAGAACCGTTGAACCTGCTGTTTTAATACGATATAGTTCATATTAAGCTGTAGTGTCTTCTTCAGGTTTTATTTCAACAACCCCTATTTCCATCCCCGGTTTGTTCATTGAGATTTAAATTCAATATCATAGTGATTGTTACGCCTCTGGAATCGTTGCGTCAAGTTATACTAGCTCTTGAAATATAATTATCGTCCGACATTTTTTCCATGATACATATTTTGTTAACAGACAAATAGCATAATAGTGTGTAAAGTCCAATATTAAAGGGGGGATAGTGTCAATATTTCTGCAATAGAAATAGAGTCAAATACTCAATTGCCGCTTGTAGCAGTTTCCTGGATAACTTGGAGATGTTTTTAGCCAAAAACTACTTTGAAAAATATTAAATTTCAACTGTATGCGATTAATTAGCCTTATTATCTTCAAAAAAAAACATTTTTATTGTTTTTTTTACATTTTGTCACTTTATCACCAAATGTTACTTTGTTTCATTTGATTTCCTCTCTATGGCGTCGTATCACATCTCTGCGCAATATTTCTATGGTCAATATTGTTTCCCATACTTAATTCGTTTATTACAGATGAATAGTATAGTATTATGCAAATTTCGGGATCAAGGGGGTGGCGATATTATTAAGAAAATTGGCAAGCCCCATGTAATCTAACATTGCTATTTGAAATATGTTCCGAGGTAATTTATTGATATTTTACTCGTAAAACTATTCAGCAATATAATCAATGTCAAATCTGATCACCAAAAGTCAATTTTCCGATTTTATCTCTTCTAGAGTGTTAAATCACATCCATGCGCAATCATTTAATGATCAGAATTGTTTCCCATGTTTAATTAGTTTATTAGACATGAATTGTATAATATTATGAGAATTAAAAGATCAAGAGGGGGTGACGTGTTAGAAGTTTTATTTATCCGCCATACACAGTACATGTACATATGAATACATCACAGTTCATAAACAAATAGTACAATATGGCAGGTTAGCTGAGAACAGGCAATATACCTATACAAGCTCAGAAACCATCGTCATCATATTGATAATATATGTTAAAAGTAATAACATTAATAATAACGTTTTAACGTGGAGCACCACGATTACACACACAGAAGTGACACCGACATGCCCCTGACCAGGTACATACATTATCTGTATTGAAATCTGTAATAAGGTTGTCATAATTCATTACAAGTTTGCGTTTAAAACAATATTAGAATCGGCGTCCCTCAATTGCCGCGGGAGGTCGTTCCACAGTAGAGCAATTCTGTTAAAGAAACTTCTTTTAAAGCACTCTGTTCTAACAATTTTCAAGCGTAGAACAAGGCCCGCATTGCCAGATATCAGAGATGAGTTTGAGAGTACTTCTATGTTATTATGTTAGGATACGTCATAGTATCCTTTAATACGTTTAAAAACATATAATAAATCTATAATCTCACGTCGGTAAGATAATAGTTGCAAATGAAGAATGGTGCATCGTTGGTCGTATTTAATTTCCGGATAATTAACTGTTTTTCACACCTCTCCCCTTTTTTGTATTTTGACGGCTGACTTTCCTGGAGGTGGTTTTGTTAACCAGTTCGTAATGGGTGGATGTCGTTTTGAGGTCGTTGACTTCATGCTCAGTCGACTCCTCAGTTGATGGGTCCTGGTTTGCTACCTCTTGGTCGACACCCCCTCCTCCTCTCTGCTAGGTTGGGGCGTGCCAGGCTGTTCCTCCACAACAGGGTTGAGTTCTGTGGTGTCAAACAAAAGAATTGAATCGTCCTGCTGGTGATGCGCCACACCCCCTTCATATTAGCCCTCTGCTCCTCCTCTTTCACCAATTGACTAATTTGAAGCTCTGCCAGTGAGTTATCAGAGATGGCTTGACTTCTTTTTGCCTTCAATTTCATTTGACTGCAAAAGTTCTTTAAAGGCGTGATGAGTTTCTCGGCAGGAGTGAACATGCCTGAGAGGCCTTTGGCCGCCATGGGTGTCGTTGTTGATCACACCTCTCCAACTACACCAGCGTGAGGAGATTTAGGCAGTTCACTGACACCTATCCAAGATGGCGGCCCGGTGGGCGATATTAAAGAAATTACAGAAGTTGGTCCCAGAACCCTGCAAATAGCGGCTATCTCACCAAAATTCAATGATGCAGCTATCAGCCGGGGCATCTCCACATATTCACTGACGTCTTCTGACGATCTTTGGATCAGCTAAGGTAGTGTGGCAGTACAGTTGAAGGAAGAGCCTAGCTGGCTAGCCTGTTGAATATGCCTTGTTGGTCGCGCAGCGAGCAAGGCATATGATCGCTCCCATATAAAAACACGCATAATTACTGGCCGCCCACTGACCGCCTTCAGGTGATAATCATTCAATTCAACTCAAGGCATATTCAATAGGCTACTAGCTGGCTAACATGACGACAGGACTATAACAAAGTGGCATCAGCTGGCCACATAAATTCAGCATTATTCAAATACTGTAGTATATAACACGAGTGAAAAACATATCGACGCTCAGTCTTCTCATACAGCTGTTAAAAGTCCTACTGGTGTTCAATCGTTCATTTCATATATTACAGTCATATGCTGGTGATCACAAGATATAAGATGTATGCCGCGTGTACAGTCTATTACCATAACATGGTTGACCCAGCATGGGCGCAATGTTCGATTTAGATGTTTCCTAGAAGTGACGTTACGGTTGACAGCAGGCAGCTGGTGCAGAGAGGGTCTAGAAGATATCGAGGGTCTAGAAGATAGTGACTCTAACAAATGATTCATGTGTCAATGACAGCTGCAAATGTATCAATGTCAGATGGATAACATGTAAATGCCAATTTTAAATTAATCAATGTCGGATGAATAATGTATCAATGTCAGTTGGAAATATTTTAATGTCAGATGAATAATGTGTCAATGTCTGTTGCAAATATTTCAATGTCAGATGAATAATGTGTCAATGTTAGCTGCAAATCCATTAATGTCAAATGAATAATGTGTCAATGTCGGTTGCGTATATATCAATGTTAAGTAATTAATGTGTCTTTGACTTGTCAAATATTATATAATTTTTATGTTTTATATTGAGTGCTTATTGTCATACTGTTCTGTTTAATGTTTTTATTTATTTATTTATTTATTTTGTCTTTTGAGGAGAGCATTTTTATTAGTTTAATACTATGTTGTAATCCTCGTTAAATAAATATGTTTAAGCCAATGTATCTTTGACAGCTGCCAATCTATCAATGCTAAGTAACTAATGTGTCGATGTCAGGTGCAAATATGTCAATGCTGAGTGACTAATGTGTTAATGTCAGCTGCAAATATACCAATGCTAAGTGACTAATGTGTCAATGCCAGCTGCAAATATACCAATGTTAAATAAATTATTGTATCAATAACAATGCTAAATGTAATAATTTATTTATTCAACCACTTCAAGTTGTTTCTCGCTACCGCGATCCACAATTTAAATTGGGAACATTACTCATATTTGCTTAATTTTATACCAAACATTTGAATATATTGATGTCTAAAGAGCTTTTTTATTCCCAATATCAGTCATTTCATCAAAAAGTAAAACATATACAAAAAGACTATGGCCGCGCTAAGAGTGGTATAAGGGATAAAATAGAAAAAATGAAGATAAATAAGAGTCAACTTTAGTCCAAGCTAATAAAAAATGTTTGATCACTGAGCCATGGTTTGTAACATATATAATGTTCTTTGGTTGTTTTCATACAATTCGAAAAAGGTGATTCTAAATCCGGTGAGTGTCAGATGGTAACTGTTGAGCATTTTTTTGTGATTTACCCCCTCCCCCGTCTAGACGCTATGTATTTTTTGAACATGGAAGTATCTACGCCATATAAACTTCACTGACATTGTCCAAATTAAAATGTGGGAATATAACGGAGAACATACATAGCAACGTAATAGTCTGCAAAATGTTGTGGTCATCAGCTTGCATACCCAGCAACCATGTATGTCATAACCCCTACAGTAATGTTATAACCAGGTGTATATGATCTAAAAATGGCTAGTTGTATATTTGGAAAACCAATATCCACACCATTTTTCAGACAGCGTTCAGCTATGCTGCAAGTATCCTATCACATATAGCACGTGGGGGCCGTGCTCTGAGAGGATATTTGCAGTACAATTATGTAGTGATATAACAGCTGTTTGTTAACTGGAAGTGCTAGTCGTCACTTCAAGCGGGTGACAGCGCCATCTTTGAGGTGTGAGAAAAGAGCTAGCTACCAAGAGTCAATATCTCACAGGGGTACTGGGAAGATTGTTGGTAGTAGTTCCCCCCCCCCCCCCATCCTTGAGGGTCACAGGGATCTGTTCCGTCTGTCACATGCTTTACAGCTTGGTATGGGAGCATTAGTCTGCAGTAATCATCCAAGGGTAGCTGCAGCCTCCACAAGTATGGCCATGATCTTCGGGCGAATTACAAGTGGCGTACACTTGTTCTTCCGTTTTACAAAGGTGCTAATGAAGCTCCCATATCAGTGCAGGCGCTGTCAGCAGTGCAGGTACTGATGTTTGCAGTGGTAGCCTTGAAACAACCGACAATATAGTGTTAGACTTTATGTGTCTCACTTATCCAGCCAGAGAATAGCCAAGCTGTGCAAAATGCCACGAAGTTTCGGCATCCCATTAAATTACATAGCGAAACCCAAGGCTCCGGCTGTCTGGGCATGTCTGGTTGTAAACATCTTAGAACCCACATCACCCCCACCCTCATATTATCATCTGCACATCATTCTACTCATCAATTGACTACAACGTTTTGATCATATTATATTGTGACTTGAATGACCATTTGTGCCGAAAAGTGACATAAATCAATGATTTACTACTACTACTACTACTACTACTACTACTACTACTACTACTACTACTACTACTACTACTACTACTACCACTACTCCTACTACTACTACTACCACAGGGACACCTCCAGCTGCTGCCCTTTGGTAAGCTCTCTAGATCAGTATATATTCATACACGTAGATACCAAAAACGCCAACACAGGTAAGCTATTAAATCGCCATTTCTAGATCGTCTCCGCACATGACACCTGGCAGAAAAACTTTGCTCGTTAATATTATTTCGTGTTGCGTCGTGAAGAGTTTTTTACCAATGGACTATTAATTTAATACAAGATTGATGTAACATCAAATATGTTGTAGGCATTTTACTGACAATATTACTATGTAATAGCAAGACATGTATAAGATTCATTTGTAGGCCTTGAGCTGATGTAATTAATATAATTATCATTGTGAGAACATTTAGTGTTTGTTGTCTTGTGCGCACTATCACCATGAAACTTGTGAACTCTGTGAGTAAGTATCACTGTTAAAACATTGGTAAAATCTGTTACTTGCAATATCTTCCATGATTTGTAGATAACAGGAAAAACATGCGTGATCATCAATGCTATTTGCTTTTCTATACCCCGTTGACAATTGGCTATGATCAGATGATTGAACATAGATACACACGATTTAATTATCTCACTCCTAAGGTAATGGTGTGAACTATTTCCTCATACTTAATTTATTGTAATTATACCCGATTTCTTTTTAAAAGGAAAGCGATATCTAATTTAATTATAGCGTATTAAGTGGTCAGTTTATAAGTGCATGTGATGGCACTTGTACATCGTCCAAGTAGCATATCATCGAACGATTTTTAACAATCTGTATAATTTTGTTTCATATATTTTCATTTATTAATAAAACGTTTTGTAAAAATCGGTCTATATATATATATTAACTTTTTTTATACTGTCTGGGCCAAAATCGTCACTGTCGATGACTGCATATTTCAGATAATTTATTGTAATTACAACCGATTTGTTGTTAAATTGGACGTGATTTTTAATTTGATGTAATTAAAGTGTAGCAATTGTTCAGTTTATACGTGCATTTGTGTGGGGGGCCTTTTGCAGTGGTTAAAGCTGTCTGCTTGGAAAGACGGGGAACGCGAGTTTGAACCCCACTTTGGCCTCCGAGTGTCAAAGAAACGAAATGTTTCTCCCCCGGTCACTCGTAAAGATTCATTATTATGCTGAGCCTCTGTGACCATGAGGCAGCGTGCTTGGCCTCAGACCACCAGGGCTCAAATTTCGAATATTGTGTCTGGAGGGCAGTGTCATTTCATTCATCTCACCATCCTCAGGAGGTTCTCCTGGCCCAGTGTAGTTCATACGTACACACAGGTGGCCTAAAACCCCATTCATTCATTCATTTTGACAATATAACCCATAAAGAACAATGTGTTGCCATAACAACGGGTATGACAGTGATAGGGTTTTCGTGTTAAATCAAATATAAATTACATCTTCTGCATTAACTAGTTTAAAATGATCCCATCAGTGGCCCTGTTATTTGTGGAATAAAACTTTTGTTAGACTTAAAGACTTTTTTTCCTCACATGTCATGTTTAATTGTTATATTACATCAGGCACGAACTTTTACCCCCTCTGACCTTAAATTATATATTTTTTTTAATTTAAAATTAATTTGTAAGTACACATACATTTTGTTATCATGCATGTGAATTATTGTTAACTTTGAACAGTTGGTATGCATTCGTAGGCCATAAAAGTTGAATGTGAATTCACAGCCATTGATCATTAGCCCATTTCGTTCGCAGTGTTTTAAAATATATCGTAGACCTTTTAAATTTTTTCACAGTTGAGTGTTAAAATTTTTGAACTGTCTATCTGCGCCATTAAAAATTGGACGTAAAATCATTTTTGGTAAATACAAAATGAGATCTCACCCGAAATCCAGACATAGATCGGCTGTTGTGGCGCGTCACATTGTGTTGGTTCTTCGGAATCTGAATAAGTCTACTGAGGAACTTTCCGAATTCTGGCGTGAAAGACCACTCCACTTAATAATTTTTAAAAGAAAAAATGTAATATTGGTGATAAGCATGGATATCTGTTGAAATTCAGTAATAATTATTAATAATTAGAGTAGACTGATTTCTGGAAAATTAGCTCTTATAAAATCATAGAAATATTTTTTATTTAAAATTGGTAATTATATTTTCAACATAATTAACGTGGGCTGACCTCGATTAGCCACGTTCCCAAGCTAGACTTTGGGTTTTAGGTTCCCTAATTAGCATATACAAAATGGGCGCCGAATTGACAGTTTCGAATATTTCGTTAGGATGTACATTACAAACCACATAAAAAATAGTAACTTGTCTTAGAAAGCATATAAAAATGTTTAGAACGTGAGATTTTAACACAACTTGAATATGGAACATTAGAATAGCCTACATGTAGCTCAACATTTTCCTTTGCTAAATAATGACTCTCCATCGCAGTTTAACGCCTCCCCTTTGCCATTGAACGTTCTGAGTTACCCTTCAGCGCCTGTCTGTCGGCTCTTAACTTCTCCATCTCTCTTTATTGCTTCCCCGTTGCCCACCATCTCTCTTTATTGCTTCCCCGTTGCCCATTAATGCCTCTCTGTCAGCTTTTAACAGCATTCTGTACCATTTAACGTTTCACAGTTCCCGTTCAACATCTCGACATCACACCCCCCCTTTAAGGACTCTCTGTCGCCTTTTAACGCAGCTCTGTCGCTCTTTAACGCCCATTTGTCGCCAGAAGTATATCAGTGGCTGTCTGGCGTTCACGGTTTTCTTTTAAAAATTCATTGTGATATTTAACGCTTCTTTGTCACCCGTCAACGCATCTCTTTACCTTTTAACTCCCCCTGTTGTCGTTCAATGGTGGATTCCGGATCCACGTAATAACACAATTAACCTTACTTTAAAATCATCAGTTTGATATTTTGACGAGTTCCATAATCACAGCTGATATTTGTGTCAATATAGCTTGGGACGAAATTGCCCACTACGTTTAATTGTTTTTGTATTTTTTGTGTAAAAACACACAATTCAAAAAAGTATTTATAACAATGTAAAATTCCGTAGCGGAATCACAATTTTCTGAAAACTTGTTTTTCAAAAGAAGATATTTTTTGGAGAATCTCTGTGATTTCTTATGGTATTTTTGTCTCATGTCCATATTTTGGTCGCATTTTTAAGCCTTTCTGTCTTACTTTGACAGTTTCTTCTGCATTATCTCGTATTTTCCCATCGTCATTCTTTGCCTCTCTGACACATGTATAAACAGGTAGCTGTGCCAGATATTGGTAGATGTCACATTCAATTTAGAAGTTCACACAGGGCAAGGATAAGAGGTGTTAAATGCGATGGAAAGGCATTAAAATGCGACGGAAAATGCTAAAACGTGACGCGACGGGGCAATGGTAGCAGAGAATCTTTGAAATACAGCAAAAAGTGTTATATTGAGACAGAGGGGCAGTGAAGGGTGAAAGAAAGCTAGCGGATAGACGCTAGAAGGCGACGATAATGCGTTAAAGGAAGCGTTAAAGGGAAGCTGAGTGAGAGATGTTGAAGAGCAAAGGGAAAACCTTATAGTGAGACTAATATGCGTTAATATAATAGGCATAATGAATGTGTTAAAGGGCGACGGAATGGTGCTACTTGCATTATCATAACCCAATTTTAATGGATTAAACAGTTGTGCGTAAAATTTAGAGGCAAACATATTTATCCATTGACGTTTTATGGTAAAAAGTAGAATTGGATATAACATTTATCTTTTTAGTTTGGTTAGTTCTTGAATTAGCGTATTTTATTTTTTTGACAGTGGCAGCCATCTTATATTTTGTTTAAAGATTGTCAAGTCAAACAAATAACCATTTCATTGATTTTGCCACGCCAACAATAGTGGAATTTAATGTATAACGCTTATTTTATGGGCTTTCCAAATGGCTATGGTGGCCACCTTGGATTTATAGGCCAAGAAGGTCCCAAATATACAAAGTAACCATTTCATTAGATTTGTCATAAAATAGTATAATTTGCTATATTATACATATTTATAGCTTGATAAGTTCCAAAGTTATTGTATTTTGTTTTTTTCAAAATTGAGATTAGCAGTGATCTTGGATTTGGAGGTCAACATGATCTGAAATCTGAGAAAAACCATCTAAAACAGAAAAAATAGTCCCCTTATTGTGTTGCATGTTAAGTGTCAATTTACTACTTTTCCAGTCTCAAACTATTTTTGCCTTTAGGTTATGCGTATAAATTTCAAAATGCGTACATGTAGCAACTGCTTACCTTTCACAAACCTGGGGATGAATATTGCTTCCCGGAGCACCTTCTCGTCATTTGAACGCCGATCACTGATTTAACTCACAGAAAACTAGTTTAACCGCAGTTAAACGTATATGCATATTGAACTGTCTATGAAATATTCTGTTGAGAGAGCCTTAAGCTTCGTTCTGTTCTGACAAAAAAAGTTGACTGACTAAATTGGCAAACGTGCTGTTACCTAAACTTATGATAATGTCACATCGGAAGCATTATGTACCAGATGATCAACAAAGAAGTAATGTGAAACTTTAATGGTGCTCAGCGGTGAGACACAATGGCAGCATGCGCATATTGCTCGGGGCGCATCCCACCTGTATTGAGGAGAAACAGACAGCACTGACTGCTTACATAAAGTGGTAATAAGACAAATCAAGACGTAGTAGGAATAATAAATACAAATCAGCAGAAAATGAAATGAAATGAATGGGTTTTGTGCAGTATATGCTAAACTGGGCCATAGAACCTCCTGAGGATGATGACATGAATCATATGAAACTGCCGTCAAGACACAGGATTCAAAATTCGAGTCCTGGCGGCCGAGAACGTTACCTCTCGGTCACGGAGAATCCCTACAATATTGAATCTTTATGATTGTGCGGGGAAGAAACATTTTTTTTTAATTATTTTTTTTTATGTCCTGAATCTGTCTCTTACAAACTCAGTCATATATTCTTATAAATATATACATAACGCACAATAGAATAAAAAATCGACGTGATAATATGTAAAAGTTAAATGTTTGATTTGACCCAGATAACGCAATGGCGGCTAGTGCTCCGTTGCTTCCGTCCATTGGTCAAACATAGAATGCTATGCTTGAATATTAAATTGATTAATTAGTGCTGCAGCAATCAATCAAAAAGTCCAATATTTATTGAGTAGCCCAAACTGAAATTTGAACAAGATATATCCTATACCGAGTTAAAGGTATAAATCTTAGAAATATTAATATCGGGAGTGCCATTGCGCGACATTTAAACAAAAGTGGTGAGCTAACCCTTTGTGTACGACGGTAAAACATTAGGTAATGTTAAAAAAAACTATCACAGGCCTTCAGCTAGGGACTGATATACATATACATATGTGTAATAATATTTTAGCAATAGCTGCTTATTTTTATACCATTATTTAAAAAAATAGAAAAACTAAAATTGGAAACTGTTCAAGTCCTAGGAATCCAAATGAAATAATAAAATTGTTGGGTAGGCAAATTTTAATCTCCTATTATCTATTTTTGATTGTGTGATATGTTTAGCAAAATGGATTAAATATAGAAATATTTATTGTATTGCATATTTTGTATACACAATAACATTTCAATGCAAGTGAACATACTGCTGTGATACTGCGAGCATAATCAACAGTAATAATGATTGGTTCTCAAAAGTTCAGTAGGCATACAGACGGACAGACAGACAGACAAAGAGACAAAGAGACAAACTCAAAACTTTTTACCAGATGTATCCTAAACCAAATTAAATGTATGCATCTCAGAAATATAAATATTGGAGATGCCATTGCGCGACAGTTGGACGGAAGTCGTGAGCTAAACCTTTCTATACCATGGTGAAATATTTAAGAATGTTACAAAAAAAACATTGATCGGGTTCATCAGGGACTGACTGACACGGGCCATTTTCAAAATATTTGCGCAGAAACGGCAACATTTTTACAAAAATCTTTGCATTATTTTATAATAATGTTATCATTTAATTAGGTACAGACGTATTACAGACATGTGGGGCAACATTAAATTGTCTGATAATGTACAGTTTGAGGCGAGTGTGACAACATATAATTATTGTGTAATAATGTACTGTCTAAGGTGAAGAGGACAATATGGAATTGTCTGATAATGTACAGTTTGGGGCGAGGGAGACAACATAAAATTGTCTGATAATGTACTTTCTGCAGCAAATAATTGTATGATGATGTATATTCTGGGGCGAGGGGGTCACGTGACATTGTCTTATAATGTACAGTGAGAGGCGAGGGGGATCACATAGAATTGTCTGATAAAGTACAATCTGAAGCGACGGGTAGGGGCACATAATTTTCAGACACAGCATGATATACAATAAAATAGACCAATTGTATTGAGGTGTACTTAATCCATGTCCTAAATATGTCTAAAGCTAAATGAGCTACTTGTAAGTATTATAGATGTCCACCATTTACAAACTCAACCATTGATTCTTGTAAATATATTCATATATAAAGTTGAGAGAATACAAAATCGATGAAACAAGTATGTTTATTGTTCGTGCTGGATTGGGCTCAGAAAAACTGAATGGCAGTTAGGAATGTTTTTTTTTCTGTGAATTGGTCAAACATAGAAGGCTATGATTTAACCTTAAATTGATTAATGTTCTAATAGCACTTCAAGCATAAATTGACCACATAGTTTAGTCTATGCTTCACATCCATAAAGATAGTGAGACACGTACACTGGATCAGTCGATCTTACAACTTTTATTTTAGTAGCACAATATTGTCGATCAAACTGTCCCATTGAGGACTATTTATCAAGCTATCTAGTTGCAGGTTAGGGACCGTATAATTCTAGACCTTGCTGGAAGACATTATTATTATTCCTCTGTCGTGGGCTCCTCACTTCTCAATTATTCAAAACATGTGTCAAGCTTACAGATTGTCACCACTTATCAGGTAATGAAACAAATACAGCACACACGGCAGCCCCGGCGATGACGAATAAGGATTGTGACCGAAAACCTGCCAAAGTGACTTTAGTACACACATTCAACCCGGGTGAACAAGCAAGGTAGAAGCGAAGAACTGTAAGAAATAATGTAAAAGTGGTGAAGCTCGGGTGACACCCTTTTAGTGAGAAGGGCCGTTAGTCAGAAGGCCCGTTAGTCAGAAGGCCCGTTTGTCAGAAGACCCGTCAGTTAGAAGGCCCGTTAGTCAGAAGGCCCGTTAGTCAGAAGGCCCGTTAGACAGAAAATTAGTTAGGCTTTTTTGTCAGAAGGTCTGTTATTCAGAAAGCCCGTTAGTCAGAAGGCCAGTTAGTGAGAATTTGTTCATCTCCATTTAATATCTGGGCATGTGGAGGGAGGGGGGGATTATAAGATTTATATTAAAACATTTTGTTATGTGTTGTCAGGCTATTGATAAAAAAATGTTGAGAGTTGTGTATAAAATAATTCTTCAAGGATACTTAGAAAATGCTAATTGATTTCACGTGATTTAAAAAAAAATCGGTAGTTTAACAAATAGTTTGAAGGAGAAAAATTGACATGAAAATTAAAATGTGAACAAAATATACAAACAAATTGCACAACTGAGAGTAAAACCTGTAGAAACCCATAGGGATCAACTGTTGCGTCTCGAGGTCATTAGTATAAACGCTTATTAGTTGTTAATGAGTCGATATGATCTTGAAAATAACTCACTGGCGGCTCGTAGTTCATACAATTTAAAAAAAAACTAGCATTATAAATGACTGGTTGGTTGCTTGTTTGGGTCATTTTCAGCAATGAGTGCGCATTATTTTTTCAGCACTTTACTGAATTAAATGTGAAAAGTGTGTCATGAGAAAACCCCACAAGATTTTTCAACACGATCGTGTTGAGTTTGTAGCCATCTGCTTAATTTATGTGAAGCGTTGATAAATGTAAAATTTTGCTCGAAATAAATTATAAATTGTTTTTTCCAAATATTCTGATAACTCGCATTTTTTTCGACTCTTGTGTGGAAAGGCTTGGTTAATAATCGAGGAAGTGAAGATTACCTAAGCACAGAAGAACTATTATATAATGTGATTGCCGTATATATTATTATTATTACCGTGCTAATTAAAACCAGCGCAAAATTAGAATCTCATTATAATCTGCTAGCAGGTTATTTACAGACAGCTTGGCAATAACCACTTGGTCCAATTATTATGGTTATTTTTCATTCATTTGAAGCTTAAAGCTATGTCAGCAACATTTGATTCAAAAACACCATGAGTAGCCTATAATTCACGCAACCCTTATGAAAGTGCTAGACGTTGTTACTGGCACAAGTAAATACATAAATACAAATAATTGGTCATAGGGTTGCTCACGAATGAGATGATCTCGATGAGGTCATTATCTGACTTTCTGTCTAACGGGCCTTCTGACAAACGGGCCTTCTGACTAATCATCCTTACTTATTATCTGACTAACGGGCCTTCTGACAATCAGGCCTTCTGACTAATCATCCTTACTGGTTTTCTGACTAACGGGCCTTCTGACTAACGGGCCTTCTGACCAATGGGCCTTCTGGCTAAAAGGCGGACACCGTCGCTCGGACAACACATTTCACGTTTCTAAGGTAATTTTCTCAACTAATATTGCGACGATTTCCACGCGTTTCTTTCATAAGATGTGGACTTTTTTTATGAATATTACAGACTCAAATTTTTAACCTCTGTTGTTTTGCCGCCAGCTTGTCCACAAGCCGGCCAAGTGTACACTATTTTGTCGGAACTGTCGGTATCTGCCGTTAAAAAACATCCTTTTAGAAAACTGTTACTAAATCAATTTTGACTGAAGCGATTACTATTCTGGCCAACGGGTCGACCATTTGGCCAGTTTAACTCTCCACAGTCCATTCTGCTTTGTTAAAATACATGATATAACGGTGACGTATACAATTTTTTTCAAAAAGAATTGTGCCTTTTTTATTTTTCAATATTTTAATTGAGATTGAGTCATGTATCACGATAGCGAAATGTATGCCCCTTTATGCAGAAAGTTAAATAAACGGACTAATCATACTTATTTATTAATATCGGCTTTTTTTGCGATATGATTACATTTATTTGCTTTGCTTAGCATATTTTGTATCATTCAAATTAAATCTAAATTTGCATGATATACTTGTTATTTTCATTTCATATTTCATATTTTTCATCTTTCAAGATAGTCTCTATTTCCTTCTTTTTTTTTCATTCCACTCTCGACTATTCGCATGCTATTACCAGCATGTCTCTATGCCCTTCTTTTTTTTTCATTCCACTCTTGACTATTCGCATGCTATTACCAGATTTTGCTTTATAAAGTCTGTTCTAGAGGTGACAGGTCAATACCTTACGTGACTTTTCAAACTTTGAGCTTTAAAAATATAAAGGATACCTGACATTTGAGCTTGATTGAGCTATAGTAGTTACTTATACACGTTGTAGATTGTTATATGGCTTGCTTCAGGTTCACTACTCACATATATATACTAATACTTGATATAATACATCGACCTGTGTACTTCGCACAGTCCCCTATACGGACACGATCAAATGTAGCAAACGTTGGAATGAGTAATGAAGTCAGAAGTAATCTAAATATTCACTTATTGCTGTTTTTCTCGGCACATTACACTATGTAATGTAGCGTTCATATATACTTTGCACACTAAAACTGCTTTTTGTTATGTAGTTACAGGTCGTTTAAACACAATAAAATCAGAGCGAAAATTTAGATATCTACCCACGCTTGGCTTTACGGCAGTGTTCATTTGCCAGCTGGGATTGGCTGCAGACAAAAATACTGCAGATAAGACACTGTGGAAGTGACATCTTTACCTTGATCTTATATCACAGTTTTTTGGGGGCGTTATTCGTAGCAGTGCTTTTTTTAGCGAACAATTTATATCACATAGCTTTGTATCACATAGCCATGGTCGTACTTCAGTATCAATTGGTGAGTGGATTATAATGTTGTGTCAAATCACGACGTTAGTCGAGCCAACGTCTCAGCTAACATACTACGCATGCACAACATCAAGCCATCATTGGTAAACGTATCATGTCTTCTGTGGTTACACACCCTGATAGCAGAGATTGATTCCATACTCCTCTAAACTAATATACTCTACTCTATGTTTATATAAGCCACGGAGACCAAATGTTTTTTTCAATTTGAAATCATCATACATTTTTTAGCTTCCGCTTCAGTTGAATACCTATGTTATGGGTGTACGGCCTTTAGAAATATCTTAATTCTTTCAGTGCGGGGACCGTCTTTATACGTCAGAATCTGACGTCTGAAGACGTCAGATTCTGACGTATAATGACGCGCTGATTGTGTTAAAGGGCTAACGTAGTTTAGTGATTCGGTTTCATAAGGCTTATATGCCTGAGAAACGAACGCCATGAAATTGATACCAATAGGCTACAGCTACCTCGTAGCCATTTACCGCCAATCTAGAAACAATTGAGCTAAAGAAACAAGTTGGTTTGGCAATCCGGGTCAAGATCCAAATTAACCGCCAATTCTAAAATAGTTTGTACAAAAAAAATCCGGTTTAGCAATCCGGTACAGGATCCAAACGACCAAACATACGTGCAGGCAGGTTTGATAGTTTGGTAAATTCGGTTCTATTTTAGACAGATCGGGTGCGAATCAAACGCTCTGCATTTCTAAGCCGGTTTAAGATCGGCACAAATCAAACGGAGCCTTAACTCTGCTGCTGTCTGAATGTGGTTATATAATGGTCCATAATAACAGACTCTGTGTGCGATACAGTCTGTAATCATTGACTTTCGTAAAGTTGTGCCCCGAAAATCCGGTGCGCGGACGATCGATTGCGCAATGAATTAATGCGTCATTATTTGATCAATGATATTTATTTTATCTTCTCAATCACAAATTTGGAATCATTGGAATAATGCCTTAACGTTAGTATTTAAGCGCCAGTCGTAATAGCTGATTTTATCATTTGAATTGGTTTACCCTCACATTTTTCATATTTTTTTATTTCAGCATACACTGTCTACCAGCATCCAAAACACAGTTTTTGCTATGCTGTTCATCTCTGGCGCTAAGTCATGTGATGGCGTCAAGCTGGGACTAGCTATATAATTACACAAACACCCAATTAAACACGACATTATTAACCCCTACAGCGCTGGGCTTTAACCCTTTAACCGCCGGTGCCGAATATATTCGGGTATTCATTTTTTATTGGCACATTAACTCCCATGTTTTAAACATGTTAAAGATGAAATATGACATTAATTAGCAAGATTTGAAAAGAGTTGACCTACATTTTGTCAAATCTGAATAATTTGCACTCACTTGAAGTTGTTGGATAATTTGGCAGATTCTGATGTCTAAAGTCGATCTGCGCACTGTAAGAGTAAAATATTTACAATGGCCGTAGACCCATAACACAGGTATTCAAATAAAGCGAAAAGAGATAGCTAAGACATTTATGAGGATTTTCAATTGAAAAACCCTTTGGTCCCCATGGTTTATACAAACATATTTCGGCACTTCAAGGGTTAGTGTCAGTATAGTTATAGTCGACTGTCCATACACAACGCGACATTAAGCCACACTTAATCACCTCCATCCATCCAGTAGAGAAAGCATTAACTTGTGTCTTCCTGAATTGGTTGCTATTATTTTTCGAAATATCAAGCCGGAATTGCTACGCAATTTTCGGCTTGATATGTCGAAAAACATTTTGTTTTAAATAAACATCTAAAAGAAATAAATATATGATTATTTTAGCATCTATTACCAACTATTTTATCTTTTTCAGTATCACATAATTTGGTAAGAACTGTGCTTGTTTCCGTATGTATACAGGTCTAGAAGTAAAACTGGTTAAGAGCGCAAAAAGACGACGATCGTTGTCCATAAAATACAGAAGGATTTCACAAGAGGTCATCACTATAGCTCCACATAGTTTGGACTCCATAAATTCGAGTAGATGATTTTATTGTCGTCCATAGTCCAAACGTTTATTAGGGCTGTTCCAGTAAAAATCTGTGCTCCCCCATGGACGGCAATTGGAAAACTACTCCCACCCCTCCCGGATATCTTGGTCCTTGGGCCACCACAGAGTTTTTTATCACCACACTCACCGGAATTTTCTCATGGCTCAACATAATTTGTATTTACCACCCCACGGATTTTTGTGAAAAGGGGTGATATGAAGCTAATATTATCCCCACGTCTACAGCTTTTAATACAGAAACAATGCGATTGTCATTTACAATGTCGTTTGAATTTGTGTATTAGGCCTACAATATATGCCAGAAGAGGCGCCCACCACCGCGGATTTCAGTCTGCTGAATAGCCTACCACCACCCACCTCGGAAATAGTTTACTGTCAAAATACCGCACACCCCGGTGTCCATTTAAACCCACCACTACCTCCGGGAAAAAAACAATTGCCGTCCATGGGGGGAGCCCGGATTTTAGCTGGAACAGCCCTTAAAACCAGATGAACATTCACAATCAATCCGCTGTGTTGTACTTTGGGGATGGTAATTTCAGTGGCCAGTCTTTACCTATTTTCTCTATAAATTAACATATCCCAAATCCAATCAATCAGCTGAGCATATGCTGCAACATATTTTGTGAATATCAGTGGCATTATATTTGGGATTGAAATGGTTTAAAATGTATTATGTACAGGATAAGGTGATACAAAATCAAACTACATTTTACCTTAGACAAGACAGATACCACCATTTCATTCAAATGAGACACAACTGCGATATTAAATACCCTATGCTGTCAACTGACACTACTAAAATCACCTGATATATTGAGGGACCTTGGCCTGTAGACACGGATATCTGGTCT
This sequence comes from Flabesymbios commensalis, assembly GCA_964017125.1. NCBI lineage: Eukaryota > Metazoa > Annelida > Polychaeta > Terebellida > Flabelligeridae > Flabesymbios > Flabesymbios commensalis. Next base: position 63,472,762 of record OZ024917.1, on the reverse strand, counting down.
GGTGCTCTTTGGTTGTTATTGTCTGATCACGCTGCCTCAGGGTGTGATAAAATCACGGAGCTTGAACCATCTGACATTTACTGTTTGAACAGATGGCTAGTCTGGTGCTCATTTTTTCTATTGGCTGAACGGGGGTGTAGTTTCTGGTCTTTATTCAATTTTAGTTGCCGTCATAACTGTCAAAGGACAAGATCTGGTTGATGATATTTTTCTTGAATACCCATTTATATGGATTTATGAATGCTGCTTCAATATACTGTCATGCAAAGAAAACGAACATGAAATGCTCACTCTTAAGTGAACAGGAACATTTATTTGACAGTGAATACACATTGATACATGTAGTCAATACATACATGTAGCGGGATTGTCCTAGCATATGATCAGACATCACGGCCAGGATGCCATTTCTCCATGTTCTCTTGTATGTCTATACGTATGTAAGCTGTTGTACAGAGTGAAGGGATGATTAAATTGCTTGACGTAGCCTGGGAACAATTGTGTTTTTTTGAATTTGAAATCAGCATAAATGACTCCGTTAACGTTTTCTGCTTTATTTGAATACCTATGTTATGGACGTACGGTTATTAGAAATATTTGTACTCTTACAGTGTGGGGGTCGACTTTAGATGTCAAGATCTGACGTCTACAGTGGGGATCGACTTTAGATTAGTGTAGTAGATAAGGTAACCTATTGTGCATTTTATGATTAAAGCATGAAATTTCTACCACTTGTAGAACATATCCTAAGGGTCATTTTTAGATGTGGAGGTAAACTGGATTTGACCTCTGATGACCTCTAAAGGTCATTGACCTCGAAAGGTCAAAATATTCACTGGCATAGCCAAAAAGTAGTTAAAATTGTATATTACAATGTCTATGATTTGTTTCTGTGTCTCAAAAGTGCGTCAAATACTCGAAGAGACTGCTTTGAATGATAAACATAACATCAAGGTCATGTCAAGGTTACACCAAGGTCATTTAAAGGTCAAGCTGGCAGAAAATGTTCACTTTTTATCAATTTCCGCGATGTTGTTGTACAATCATTTATTACAAGGGACTGGTTTTGACATATCCTTCGTCCTATGTATTTTCCACACACATTTAGGATATTAAGGGATGTTACAACCTTGGCAAGGAGGCTAGGTATTTCACTTAAAACGCTCCTTCTTCAATATTTAGTTGAACAGGCCAAATTACAATTATGCAGCATTGTGGAGCATCAGCTTGGGCTCCCATAGCAAAATATTGACAAATAATTAGGTTATGAAGTTTGACATGGGGTGGGGTTGTATTTTACTGGAGTACCATCCGAAAGCAATTTGAAGGTCATGTCAAGGTCATTTCAAGGTCAAACTGGCAAAAACTGTTACCATGATTTTCAAATGTGTCCTCACTTAAAGGAGCCTGAGCTTCAGTCTGGTGGCATGTAGGCCCTATACATGTTGTAAGCCATGTGAGCCATAGGTATATGGCGTTGATGCCATAACCTTTAACAAGTCTCTCCAGTCTAATGTTCCAGGTAGCTGGAAGTTGTTAGAATTGAGACCAAATAAATTGAGAGAAAATGATGGCCATTTATACTGATTATAACTGGTCGGTTAGAACGTTGAATTGTATATAATGTTAGAGTGAACCTAATATCCTAATAGAAGTGGTGAGCAGGTTTTTATCACACGTCCGTAGGGGAAGGGGGGGGGGGGGTTAGTCGCACCGGGATCTATCAGACGGCACTTAATTTTTATGGGTGCAATAACTGAAAAACTAGTGGTCATTTTTTCTGAAATTTTTGAATCACATTCTCATCAACATGGGGAGGTGCAAGTGATTTTATAAACATGCTACCATAATGCCAAAATATCTCCCAGAGTTCAACTTCATAATTTGTTGTGGGCGCAAAAACTCAAAACCTTAATCAGAAATTATCCAAATCTTACAATCACATTCCCCACAATATGGAGATGTACAGGCAATTTGTTCAAGATTTCACTGACATGTAAAATGGCCGCCACAAATCAACTTCATAATTTATTGTGACCACAAAACTCAAACTTTGTGAGAAAGTAGTCAAATTTTACAATCAAATTCTCCACGATATGGAGATGTGCAGGTGATTTTTTAAACATACCGGATAATAAAATTAATTTCAAGGCTACATCAATTTGTCAGATAGCTCTGCAAAATATCGATGTCATGACTGCCTAATTTTCTCGCTAAATTGAAACGACATAATCAGGCTAAAATGATTGTGTCGCTTTAAGACCCCAGCTGTCACCATGATATAATAAAACCGATTATTACATCGTTCGGTATTCATTTCATAATTCAATACTAGACCGCCATAGCCATAACAAAATACCAGACCGTTATAACGGAATAGTAGACCGTTATAACGAAATACTATACCGTTATAACTTAATAGTAGACTGTTATAACGAATTACTTCGCCGTTATAACGGATTTGTAGGCCGTTATAACGTGATACTAGAATGCCATATAACGAAATACTAGACCGTTATAACGGGATAGTAGACCGTTATAACAAAATACTAAAAAGGTATAACGGAATAGTAGACCGTTATAACGGAAGACTAGACCGTTGTAACGGAATAACAGACTGTTATAATGAAATACTAGATCGTTATAACGGAATAGTAGACCGTTATACCGGAATAGTAGACCATTATAACGTGATAACAGACCGTCATAACAATATACTAGACCGTTATAACGGGATAGTAGACCATTATAACGAAATACTAAACCGTTATAACGTAATAGTAGACCGTTATAACGAAATACTAGACCGTTATAACGGAATAGTAGGCAGTTATAATTGAATACTAGACCGTTATAGCGGATTAGTGTACCGTTATAACGGAATAGTAGACCGTTATGACGTGATAACAGACCGTCATAAGGAAAAACTAGGCCGTTGTAACGGGACAGTATACCGTTATAACGGATTAGCAGATCGTTATAAAGAAATACTAGACCGTTATACCGGAATTTTAGACCGTTTTATCAGATTATTAAGCCGTTATAACGGATGTGTAGGCCGTTATAGCGTGATACTAGACCGTCATAGCGAAATACTAGACCGTTATAACGGGATAGTAAACAGTTATAACAGATAAGTAGACCGTTATAACGAAATATTAGACCGTTATAACGAGATACTATACCGTTATAACGGAGTACTTGATTGTTATAACAGAATAGTAGACCGTTATAACGGATTCTTAGCCCGTTATAACGGGATAGTAGACTATTATAGCGGATTAGTAGACCGTCATCACGAAATACTGAACCGTTATAACGGAATAGTATACAGTTATTACGAGATACTAGACCGTTATAACGGAATAGTAGGCAGTTATAATGATATACTAGACCGTTATAACGGAATAATATACCGTTATAGCGGATTAGTATACCGTTATAACGTGATACTAGACCGTCATAACGAAATACGAGACCGTTATAACGGGATGGTAGACCGTTTTGACGGATTAGTAGACGGTTATAACGAAATACTCTATCGCTATAACGAAGTACTAGTCCGTTATAACGGAATATTATACCGCTAAAACGGATTAGTAGACCGTTATAACGGATTAGTATATGTTATAAGGGATTGATAAAAAATTTTATTGTAATAAAAACACTTTGTTTTGGCTGATATAGTTTTTGCTCTTTGAATTATCCACGCCTGTATTGATATCTGGGCGGATGTAGAGCTCTCATCTTTGAGAATTGAAAAAAAATAAAAATGGCTGCCAAGAAATCGCCGAAATTATTATGCTTTTGCCAATTCTTCTTATTAAAAATCCCTCTCTCAGAGTATTACACGCCGTGATAATTACATAATTGCACCTTCTATTCATTAAGCATATGAGACAATGAACAGTAATAATCTACTTGTTCACTTGTATCCTACACAAGGGAAGGTACATTCAATTACAAGGGAGGGGCGGAGTATTTTTATCTTGTATTATATGAACCAATCGATGTAGGGCCTACATGGCGGTTACAGTTGACATCGGCTTCATAAAATTGTGCTTTTTAGGTCAAGTTAAGATCATTTCAAAGGTGTTTATTTTAATATAATATATTGGGACATATAATCACTGTGTGTTAAAACTATCACCAAATTATTAATATCATACATATTCTGCAAATAAAAACTCAATTTCAAGAGGTCAACGCAGTTGTAAGTAAGTGAGAGTATATATTTTTAGGATTTTTGCCAGTTTAACCTTCAAGTGACCTTGATATGACATGTACGTTGCTTTCAGACGGTACCCCAGTAAAACACAGCTCCAAACCATATGATCCTTCATAACCTAATTATGTATTGATATTTTGCCATTGGAGCCCAAGCTGATGTTTCACAATGCTGCAAGATGCAATTTTTGCTCGTACAATTAATCATTGGGAAATGAGTGTAATAAGGGGAATGAGGGTGTGATACCCCTCCCAAGGCTGACACTGCCCTCAATTTCTTGAAATTTTTTGTGGAAAATATGTCTGATCAATAATATCTCAAAATCAGTCTTTGTAATAGTTAATTGCATCACTAACCGCGTTGAATTTTATATAAAGGGGATATTTTCACATTCTTTTGCGATTTTGACCTTGAAATGAACTTGATGTAACTTTGCTATGACCTTGGTGTTATTTTTATCAATAATAGTAGTCTCTCTGTGCATTTGACATATTTCTGGAATACAAAAATAGTTTATAAATATGGTACCCGGTAATACACAATTTTCACCACTTTTGGCATTGCGAATGCTTATATGACCTTTCGATGTAGATGACCGCTAGAGGTCGTCAGGGGTCAAATCTAGCTCACCTCCACAATTTAAAATAAAGATCAGGATATGTGCTAATAATGGTAGAAGTTTCATACTTTAATCATAAAATGCACACTTGTTTTATTATGGGAGCCAAACGAGTACACTATGACCCAAGTATTTTGCCGAACTTTCTGATTTTTTTTTTACATATTTTTGACAGTATGACCTTGAAATGACCTTGATATGACCTTGACCTTGTTTTTCGTCGTTATCCAAGTAAAACATAATCTCAACCCATGTTAGACTTCATAGCCCAATTATGCATCAATAGTTTTCCACGGGAGCCCAAACTGATGTTTAACAGCTGCTGCACACTGTAATTTTGCTCGTCCAATTAAACATTTAGGAAAGGGTGTAGTAAGGGGAATACTTAGGGTGTATCCCCCCCCCCCCCCCAAGTTAGATACTGCCCTCAATCTCCCAAAATGCGCGTGGAAAAGATATCTGACCAAGACTGTGTCAAAAGTAATCCTTTGTAATAGATGACTGCACCACTAGTATTGTTTAAATTGATTAAAAGTGGATATTTTCACTATTTGTGGCCATTTTGACCTTCAAATGACCCTAAAGTAACCTTGACATGACCTTGATGGTATTTGTATGATTACCAAGAGTCTCTTAGAGTATTTCGCACACTTATGGAATACAAAAACATTTCATAGATATTGTAATACACAATTTTCACCACTTTTCAGCTTCGCAATTAGATATTTTGACCTTTCAAGGTCAATGACCTCTAGAGGTCACCAGGGGTTAAATCTAACTTACCTCCACATCTTAAAATAAACTACAGGATATGTACTAATAATGGTGGAAGTTTCATGCTTTAATCATAAAATGCACAATGGTTCCATTATGGGAGCTTAACCACTACACTAGATGTCAATATCTGACGTCTACAGACGTCATATTTTGACGTCTAAAATCGATCCTCGCGTAGTAAGGGTTAAAGCGCTAATTTATACAATTTTCACCCGCTATAAGTCGTGTGTTGTCCGATTTTTTTAGGGCTAGGCGGGACACTGATGCAGTTGGTGGAGCTGCCTGCTTGAAAATTTGAAGATCGCGGGTTCGTCTCCCCCCCCCCCCCCCCCTCCTGACTTTCAGGTTTCAAATAAACTTAAAAGTTTCTTCCCCACTCACTCGCAATTATTCAATATTGTGTGGAACCTCCGTGACCGAGAGGGAGCGTGCTAGGCCTCAGACTGCCAGGGCTCGAATTTCTAATCGTGTATCTGAATGGCAGTGCCATCTCATTTATCACACTATCCCCAAGAATTAATGTCTCCTGGCCTAGTTTAGCCTATATGTGCACAAATGTGGCATGACACCCAATTTATTTCATTTAAGTTATGGCTGATGACTGATGTGACATAAATCTAACGATTTAAACAAAACCACTGCTCTTGGGTTGACTTGGCGTTGATCCACAGTGAAAGATGGTGCGCCGACAATAATACAACATTGGGTTATAGTGCATACTACAGACAGCATGATAGAAATATATATTCAAATACGAGCTTAACAAAAAGGCAATTAACTCTGTGCAAGAGACAGAAAGGGAGGCTGCTAAAACAAACATTACCAATCTACAATTCCGTTTTATGTCAATTTAATTTAACCATTGTCCTGTTGATATTTTGTGAAGCCGTAATTTCTAATGCAATTTCTAGCTTTACATGACGGAAAGCATTACATTTTTATATAAAATAGACATCTCCCAAATCGAATTATTTGATCAAAAAAGCATATGTCAGTGTAATTTTATTTGTTTTGAACTTTTTTTAAAAACTAACATGTATGCTGTCGCAATTCATGAAGTGTAGTGGATGAAGAAGACTTGATGTGGTTTAAAAATTAAAGGTAAAGGAATTTCATGGGAATTTTCGTTCTAAAACCCTTAGTTGTAGGAAAATCAAGTCTGTTTTCGGGGATGTAAAATGATGCTTTAATGCAGCGTTAGGGCTTAAAGGGTTAATATATCAGAGAAGAACTAAACGAACAGTTTATAGTACGATTAGCGACAGCCATTTAAGTGCCATGTTACATAAACATTGAACTCCACCACTTAAGGCCACCTCTTACACGGACGTTGTTCCTCTAAGCAGAATATTCGAGCGTTGTTCGTGTTGTGACCTTGACTGTGATCCATGGTGAATCCTGGTAAAAAGCCTGTAGAGGACATGACCTTTATGTGACCTTCATGTCGAGGCGCCAGGTAGGAGCTGTGTCTCCTGGCAGATTGATGAGAGGTAACTTCTAGGAAATGAGACGTTACGCTTCGATAAATATTAAGAGGCAAATCTGGTTATAATGTAAAAATGAAGCGGTGTGATGCCACTGATGCCGTGCATAGGCCTCTACTCCTTGACGATTTGGGGGTCGCTCAGCATATCATGTGATAAAAATCAAAGAATTATACCCTGATTTTTTTTGTTATTGCATTGGAGTAGAGCTAGCACAGTAAGTCTACATAAACTGGTCGCTAGTTGCCAGTAAGTGGCCAGAAAGTAGTTCCACCCTACTTGTAGATACATGAAATGTGATACATTTTCATCAATATGTAAACAATGGTAAAATAGATTCATTTTTTATGAAAACCATGCTTGCGTAGACGTATATTTTATGTGAAATATGTTTGTGTAGGTTAATAAAATTATTTAACGCGTTTCATTCTCTCGCACATGTAGATATGGTCTGTCAGTCAGGAAATGATCCGGAAATACTACACGGAGAAGAACCTTTCATTTCATCACGTTGATAGTCGTATACTATTGGTGAGTAAAGATATCAAGGTCAAATAAAAAGAACAGGAAATCATTAGTGGCCTTTGGAAAATCTGCACCCTTTTAGATTAACGGAGGGCGCGTTATATAAACCATGCGAGATAAACATTGCCCACTAAAAGGGAGTTACGAGAGACATGTTACAAGCACTCTTTCGGTTTATTGAAATACCACAGCATTTGTATGTGTATTAGTATTAACGTTTCAAGCTTATTTAATCTGAGCAATTACACATTTATATCTTTACAACAATTATATAATTATCAGCTGTTTTGTGTTACCGCAATTCACACGAATCAAAATAAAACTGAAGAAAATTTCCCAGAAGATGTTCGAGAAAAATGTATTGTCTTTCTTAACAAGATGCAAACAAGATGCAATATATATAAATATATAATGAACAATTCCATATATATACTTGCTTGGTAAACCCAGTTATTACCAATAGTAATAGTTATTGATTTCAGCATGTATGTTATAAGGTTGTATGAAGTCATATTATGTAGGCAATTTAGAACGGATATTTTGCTGTCTCATTACAACAAACATACAATATAAACAATGGCCGTAGACCCATAACATAGGTAATGAAATGAAGCAAAAAGAGATAACTAAGCCATTTATGAGGAGTTTAAATTGAAAAAACCCTTTGGTCTCCATGGTTTATACAAACATATTTTATCCCTTCAAGGGTTAGTGTCAGTATAGTTATAGTCGACTGTCCTTACACAACGCGACATTAAACCACACTTTATTACCTCCATCCATCCAGTAGAGAAAGCATTAACTTGTGTCTTCCTGAATTGGTTGCTTCTATTTTTGGACATTTGAAGACGGAATTGCTACGAAATTTCCGGCTTGATATGTCGAAAAACATTTTGTTTTAAATAAACATCTAAAAAAATTTATTATAAGATTATTTTAGCATCTATTACCAACTATTTTATCATTTTTCAGTATCACATAATTTGGTAAGAACCGTGCTTGTTTCCGTATGTATACAGGTCTAGAAGTAAAACTTGTTAAGAGCACAAAACGATCGTCGTCCCTGAAAGAGGTCATCACTATAGCTCCACTTAGTTTGGACTCCATAAATTAGTAGATGATTTTATTGTCGTCCATATACGTTTATTAGGGCTGTTCTAGTAAAAATCCGGTCTCCCCCATGGACGTCAATTAGAAAACTACTCCCACCCCTCCGGGAAATTTTGGTCCTTGGGCCACCACAGAATCCGGATTTCCAGAGGTTTTTATCACCACACTCCCCGGAATTTTCTCATGACTCAACATAGTTTGTATTTACCACTCCACGGATTTTTGTTAAAAGGGGGATATGAAGCTAATAATATCCCCACGTCTACAGCTTTTAATACAGAAACAATGCGATCGTCATTTGCAATGTCGTTTGAATTTATGTATTATGCCTACAATATATGCCAGAAGAGGCGCCCACCACAGCGGATTTCAGTTTGCTGAGTAGCCTACCACCACCCACCTCGGAAATAGTATACTGGCAAAATACCACACACACCGGAAAAGTGTCCATTTAAACCCACCACCACCTCCGGAAAAAAAAACAATTGCCGTCCATGGGGGGAGCCCGGATTTTTGAAGGAACAGCCCTTAAAACCAGATGAACATTCATAATCAATCCGCTGTGTTGTACTTTGGGGATGGTAATTTCAGTGGCCAGTCTTTACCTCTTTTCTCTATAAATTAACATATCCCAAATCCAATCAATCAGCTGAGCATATGCTGCAGCATATTTTGTGAATATCAGTGGCATTATATTTGGGATTGAAATGGTTTGAAATGTATTATGTACAGGACAAGGTGATACAAAATCAAACTACATTTTACCTTAGACAAGATAGATACCATCATTTCATTAAAATAAGACACAACTGCGATATTAAATACCCTATGCTGTCAACTGACACTACTAAAATCACCTGATATATTGAGGGACCTTGGCCTGCAGACAGTAGGAGTTAGAACGGATATCTGGTCTGGTGCTCTTTGGTTGTTATTGTCTGATCCCGCTGCCCCTGGGTGTGATAAAATCACGGAACTTGAACAATCTGACATTTACTGTTTGAACAGATGGCCAGTCTGGTGCTCATTTTTTTCTATTGGCTGAGTGGGGGTTTAGTTTCTGGTTTTTATTCAATTTTAGTTGCCGTCATAACTGTCAAAGGACAAGATCTGGTTGATGATATTTTTCTTGAATACCCATTTATATGGCTTTATGGATGCTGCTTCAATATACTGTCATGCAAAGAAAACGAACATAAAATGCTCACTCCTAAGTAAACAGGAACATTTATTGACAGTAAATACACATTGATACATGTAGTCATTACATACATGTAGCGGGATTGTCCTAGCATATGATCAGACATCACGGCCAGTATGCCATTTCTCCACGTTCTCTTGTATGTCTATACGTATGTAAGCTGTTGTACAGAGTGAAGGGTTGATTAAATTGCTTGACGTAACCTGGGAACAATTGTGTTTTTTTTTTAATTTAATCATCATAAATGACTCTGTTAAGGTTTTCTGCTTCATTTGAATACCCATGTTATGGACGTGCGGTTATTAGAAATATTTGTACTCTTACAGTGTGGGGATCGACTTTAGATGTAAAGATCTGACGTCTACAGACGTCAGATTTTGATCCTCGCGTAGTAAGGGTTGAAGCGCTAATTTATACAATTTCCACCCGCTAGAAGTCGTGTGTTGCCCGATTTATTAGGGCTAGGCGGGACACTGATGCAATTGTTGGAGTTTCCTGCTTGAAAATCAAATCTGAAGATCGCGGGTTCGTCCCCCCTCCCTTCTGACTTCCAGGTTTCAAATAAACTTAAAAGTTTCTTCCCCACTCACTCGCAATACAATTTCTAGCTTTACACGACGAAAGGCATTACATTTTTATATAAAATAGACATCTCCCAAATCGAATTATTTGATCAATAAAGCATAATTATGTTAGTGTAATTTTATTTGTTTTTAACTTTTTTTTTGCAAACTAACTTGTATGCGAATCTAGCAATATAAGGGTGAACCCTTTCAAGCCTGAATTTACCATTGTCATCTTCATCTACTACAAGCCACGAATTGCTGTCGCAATTTAATAACATTTAATAACATTTAATAAAATTGCCATGACTCTGTAAACGAGTTTCATGGGAATTTTCGTACTAAAACCTTTTGTAACGCAAGACGCAGCACAATAAATTGCATTTTTAAGTCTGCAATTTAATTGCAGAAGTATGATCAGATATCATTGTAAAAAACTCAAATATCTATCAGTCAATTACAAAAAAGACACAGCGCAAAACTCAAAACGCATGACGACAGAACTTCGAAACTTGGGTTCGGGGTTTCCAAGTTCCGGGAACTTGGGGGATTTCAGAATATGAAGTTTCGAGAACGTCGTAACTTTGGAACTCACTCGTGTGTATCCCTAGAAGTGAATAATAAAGTTATGAAGGGAATAAAAAAGAAACACGAGATGGTTTTATACCTGAAGCTGAAAGATGAAAATTTGTTCCAGCATAAGACCTTCTGAACAAAGGATCTTCTGAATATAGGACCTGCTGAACATAGGACTTTCTGAACATAGGATCTTCTGAATATGAGACCAACTGAACATAGGCCTTCTGAACAAATATTTTCAGAACATAGGACCCTCTGAACATAGGACCTTCTGAATATAGGACCTTTTGAACATAGGGAAATCATGTAGGAGAATACAACGTGCCCTTATGCCAATTGAGGTACACTAGATGCAGTAAATTGTCCTGGAAGACAAACGCACAGATAGATGTTCACATTAGCATGATTTAAGTCCTCACCAATCTGCTAATAGCTTCATCCGCCTACTCTACCACTGTTGTTCATTCACAGTACAAAAGGTTCTTGAAGGTTCTTTGGTTTATGTCAAATCTATATAGAATGGTTTCAGATGCATAGTATACAATCATTTGGTAACCTTTTTTTCTAATAAAATGTGCTATACTAAGTGGCCCGGATTCGAAGGGGTCTGTAGAGTGTATTTTATAACATAATAATAAAAGGTAAAGCCAAGGTGCAGGTTTATAGTCTGATATCAAGTCTGAAGACCTATCATCTTACTCCCTGGTCACTGAACCTGTTCATTCGTGTGCCATTTCAACTCCACGGAGAGCATACAGTCATGCAGCCGTTTCGGCGCATCGAACCTAATGTAAGACAACACATTATCACAACAAACATACATTGTGTTGATTTCTGTTATTCAATAATGTAATCTACAAAATATATTTGATTCGTGTAGGGCCTACTTCATCTTGCTGGAACGCTATTAACAGGTTAAACCCGTGTCTGACTCATATTGCGGTCAGACATACAATATATCTCGGGATATAGTATCAGCTACACGCTTTATCTTGGGATAAAACATTTGCCCCACCTCCTGAGTAGGGGCGAGAATTTTCGAAAATATCCCGTGTTATCTCATTTAACCCGAATCTGCCCCGCTTACCATGTGAACGAGCCCGTGGTAAACCCGGTATATAATATTTATCTCGGATTCAATTCGCGTTAAATTGCTCGTGTGACTGGGGTATCATAAGGCGCGTTATGTAAGCCATGCGAGACAAACATTGGCTTTTAAAAGTGAATTTCGAAGAACATGTTACAAGCACTCTTTTAATGGTAAAATATCACAGCATTTGTGTGTGGATTATCATTTACGTTTAGAGTTTATATAATACATATATAATGAACAATTGTAAACATATATTTGCTTGGAAAACCCAGTTATTACCAGAAGTAATAGTTATATATTGTTAGGTTTCAGCATGTATGTTATAACGATGTATGTTGGCATATTATTTAGGCAATTTAGAACGGGTATTTTGCTGTCACATTGCAATAAACAGAATGTTGTCCGATAAACGAGCAATGAAAACGTCCATTTGTGTTCAGCAATATAGGGCATCAAAGTTTAACAAGGTCTCTTGATAGCTTATTCATGGAAAGGGCAAGCTTTCTGCTATACTCTTACTATCGCTCTTTTGAATGACAGCTATTTGCTGGAACAGCCTCATGCATACATAGTATGCTACTCGTGCTAATTATGGTCAATCAGTCTGGCTACATCCGACTTAAAAAGGCCAAAGAAACACGACAGAATATAAAACAGGGTGCGCTAGATAGATTACCGGTGAATCAGCAATTTGTGATTATTACCCGTTATTTTCAAAGTACCATATTTATTTTTATTATTATCTGTGAAACACAGTGACGTCATCCGGTGAAAACAAGGTTATATAACAGCCCCTCCCCATACTTCATTCTGCAAACGCAGTGACGTCACTCGGTGAAAACAAGGTTATATAAGACCCCCTCCCTCTACTTCATTGTATTAGCCAGCTCGGTTAAAATAAAGGGCGTCAAGGTCATTGAGTTTCACAGAATCCTGTGAAGCGCAGTGACGTCACTCGGTGAAAACAATATTATATAAAACCATCACCGAAAAGAGGTAAAGGTCCAAGGGGGGAAGTACAAGTGGATAGGCCCTAGGAGTCCAAAGGGTCCACGGGTAGATGATTGATGGGTCGCGAGCCCACAGGGAGGGGGAGCGGGTCACGTGGGGTCAAGAAGCCCATTTGAAACACAGTATCTCTGCTGGTAGGGTTTTGATATCAAAAGACAGTATAGCTGTCCTACTAGTCAGGCTATTACTACTCCCAACATTGGTTGGATGTCTAGTGTTTACTGGGACGTAGCCCACAAAACGCCAGACGTGTTATATTTGGAAAATTGCAACCTCCCAACGCTTTTGATTTTACATGTAATGATCTCGTGGACCTGTTTGAGTTTGATACTGTTACAATTAATACATTATAGTCACTCCATCAATTAATTCACGTATGGAATTGTCTTCTATAAATGAAATCATCTAAAATCCAATGGCTGGTATTATTTATTTATTATACGTAAGGTATTGAATCTACTAGTGTGATATAAGTATAGTAACACGTGCTGCAAACCTAATGGGCTGAGCATAAGTGTACCCAGGGAACCTTTTCAGATCATATTATATCAGGATTGGTCATGTTTAGCCGTTTACCCCCCCCCCCCTTCCGATATGGTTATCATTTAGTTATTCACCACAATGCTATAGTAATTCCCATCACACAATTGTCAAATAAATATGAATGAGAGGTCCGATTGAAATAATATTGTTAATACATATTTAAATGTGACAGGGGTAGATCCAGACTTATGAAAGGCCTGATGGAAACCTAGCAAACGCAAAACATTTGTATAATATGTATATATGCTGGACCAACGCCGGGGTTGTATAAATGTTGTATAGATGTGTTGTGTTTCCAGATAGACAAGACGATTTTTTTGGAAAAGCAGCTCCTAGGAGCATTTTTGAGACTTTTGAGCATAATTATGGTGTGACGAACACAATTAGCCCGGTTTCCGAGCCGAATTTTGAGTTTTAGGTTGAAAACTGATGTCATCCAAAGGAGCTGCTTTAATTAGCATAAATAAAATGGCAAAGTTAAAAAAAATTGAAATTTCATTAATATAGGTGATGCATGATTATGCTCATCTATTATTTTTCACTGGGAACAGATACGAAGCACAGCTAATTATAATTTGTAAAGCAAAATACCAAATATTATTTTTGATATATATATTATGCTAATTAGCAATAACCATTACCATGATCACAATAATATTTATTTTATGCTTCGACCTCGCGGCTGTTACGGACATTAATATGAAAAAGCGGAGATGCCTAACTGTATAAGTTCATAGTGAAACAAAAACGATTAATTAATCTGTATTTGAAACAATATCAATATGTTTAATAAAGACTAGATAACCTGTCGCTCACCATGTTCTCTCTAGAGGTATTTTGCCGTGTGGCTTACGTGTAAAACATCACAACCGCTCGTATCGCGCTTTTACAAAGGAGAAGATTTACTTGCCCTATTTGGTGGAAAAAATAGGTTAATTATGGAAAAAAATTGCATACAATTCAAATGCCCGATTTGCCTAGTTTGGACAAATTCTGCCATCATACGTAGTGGATGAGTTTCGGCGAAAACGCCTCTTTGACCCCCTTTAGAGCCACCCTGTCGCCATTAATATCAGTTTGCCTGTGAAATCTAACACCTATTCTTTGCCTGTTAAGGTCCCACGATATTGAACCAATACGTTGGTCCAGGATTGGTCGTCGTCTTCGACATTGGCCCAACATTAACCCAACATTGAATTAACGTGGTGTGTTTGCTGTTTAACAACTCTCCATCTTATTTTAACGACCCTCCATCGCCATTTCACGTTTCTCTGTTGCCCTTTCTGGGCTTATCCGTTGCCAATTAGTGCCTTTCGGTCGCCCTTGATGCTATTTTGTTGACCTTAACTCATCTTTGTCGCTTTCCAACAGCTATCTTTGCCTGGTATGTCAACGCCCGGTCGCACCATTTCACGCTTCTCCGTCGCCTTTTACAGCCTGTCTATCGGCCTTTAACGTTCCTCTGTCGTTATTTTCCTTTCCCCGTCACCCATTAATGGCTCTCCATCAGCTTCGTTTAACGATTCGTTATCTTTTAGCGCGGCTCTGTCGCTGTTTAACGCTCCTCTTTTAATAAAAAAAATCCAGTCGCTCTTTATTATTTCCCTGTTTGCCTTAGACATTTAACGCCTCTTTGTAACTCTTTACCGCATCTTATTAGCATTTTTACGCCCCATGGTGCCCCGCTCCTATCCATGGAACTTTCAAGCCTTTCAGTCTTCCTTTGACAGCTTCCCCTGTATCCGCTAATGTGTTTTCATAGTCTATTGGTGCAGGTATCTATGCCATAGAGTGGTAGATGTCACATTCATTTTTGAAAGTTTACGCAGGGCAAGGATGAGGAAGCATTAAACGGCGACAGAAAAACGCTACATGGCGACTGACGCGAGTTAAAAGGCAACAGAAACACTCTGAAGGGCAAGGGAGTGACGTTAAAAGGAAATGAAGTGTCCCATGTAGGGAGACGGGTAGGCGTTAGAGTGAAGTGAAAGAAAACACGTAAAAGCTGTAAAAACTCATTGGGAATTACTAAAGTGCGACTGAGAAGCGTTAAATTGCGACGGAGAAGCGTTGAAATGCGACAAGAAGCGTTAAATTAAGAGAGCGAGAGGCGGTAAAGGGTGACAGACGTTAGAAAGCGACGGAAATGAGTTAAATAACGACGAAGAAGCACTAAAGGGCAACGGAGAAATGCCAAGTAGTACGGGGTGCTGTTGAAGAGCAACGAGAAGACATTAAAGGGAGAAAAACATGCATTCATGGGCATAGGGGAGGCGTTAGTAAGTGACTGAATATTATTTTTTGCACTTTCTGCGCTATCATGGCAATATCGCGACAGACTGAAGCCTGAAGACGGGACTATGCCCTATTCTTATCGTTTGACTTCAAGGTTTCTTTATAGTGCACAGTATGCCATAGTGGACAGTCCAGGCCTTTGAACAGTTTGGAACATTGTAGGGTGAGGTGTTAAAGTTATAGACTAATCTATGCATGTATCTATGTAGTTGTCCCCCAGTTGCCTCTATCTCTGTAATCAGAGTGGTGCTTTCTGGATACAGATATGTCCCGCTGTTGACTACTCCAGTAAAAGGCGACGGAGCGGCGTTAGAGGACACCAAAGAGCCGGCCTTCATTTTCTCATCTTAAATATATTGGGTTGAATAATCAGGTCTTAGATTTAGAGGCCATGATAGTCTTCAATCTAAAAAAATTGTATTCCACTGACTTTTGATACTAACAGGTTCGAATACAACATTTTACGTTTTATGTTTTTGAAAATGGTAATTACAGCTGTCTTATATTTAGATTAAATATTGTCAAATATAACTCTATTTCATTGTTTTGTTATGCCAAAAATAACAGTGGTAGTAGTAGAATATTGCCCAAAGCTATAAACCACTCTCTGTATGTTTCTGGTTTTAGCTATATCCAGTTGTTTTATCTCTGCAATCAGCCTGGTACTTTCTGGGTACAGATATGTCCCCCTGTTCGTAGACAGTGGACTTTCCTTTCAGCAGGATTTGTCATGTAAGTGACATTGTAGTATGCTAAAACAGTGCAGGCCGTTGATGAGGTGAATGATGTAAAATATGATGACGTGAGGATAAGGTAAAAAATCATGGTGGATTATTGAGAGTGCTTTCCTTCACTCGCCTTGATAAGGGTTTCTGGGGACATGCCCAGACGGTCAGAGACTTGGGTTTCGCTATACAAAACACATATCCGCTATCCTCGGGTCGGATAATCTCAAGAGTAACAATAATAGGAGTGTAACTCTATTCATCCCACGTGAGAGACCTATTGTCAAACCCTATTTCAGTGTTTTCAAGGTTCCTAAAATTATATAGCGGCCATCTTGGATTTAGAGATCAAAATAGTCCTAAATAAAAAAAATAGCCATGTCATTGGATTTGTCATCCCAAAAATAGTTGAATTTGGTATATTACGAATCATCATGCAATGTTTACTTCCAAAATTATCGTATTTTATGCTTTTTAGAATGGATATGGGCGGCCATCTTGGATTTGGAGATCAAGATATTCTAAAACCTAAAAAAATAACCATTTCATTGGTTTTGACACGCAAAAAAATAGTGGACTTTGATATATTTTTTATGCATCTTTATGCTTAGTATATCTTGCTTAGTTCCACAGTTATCTTAATTAATTTGTAATTGTAATTACGATAGCGGCCATTTTGGATCTAGAGGTCTAGATGGTCTCAAATTTATAAAATAGTAGTTTCAGTGGATTTGTCATCACAAAAATAGTAGAATTAGGCGTATTATGCATCTTTATATCTTGTTTAGTTCCAGAGTTATGAAATTTAAAGTTTTTCAAAATGGCGAGTGGTATCCATTTTGCTATGCTAATTAGCTAATCAAAAACTCAATTTTTTTCTTGAGAACCGGGCTAATCGTCTTCAGCATACCCTAATTATGGTAAAAAGTCGGATTCCCAACTTTTTCCCAAAAATGCCTCTAGGATTCGCATTTCCTGAAAAATTGTCTAGTCTATGGGCAAAAATATCAATTTAGATGTCAATGAATTTTTTTTTGTAGTCTTGCAGCTAGACCTAAAACATATTATATGGTCTTGAGGCTTTAAATTTACTAAATTGTCCATTTTGAATGTCAAACACAGATATTTCGTCACCGTTGATAGATATATTCAGGGGATTTAGTTTTAAGAGGAGTGTGTTTATGAGCGTAGTATGTCAAGTGAAGGCTCGGACCTACTGATTTGTATGGATCGAAACATTCTATCTAAAAAAAATTTTTTTTTGCAAATGTTCGGTTTCAAATCATACAAACATAACAACATAACAACATAACAACCATTCTCTAATCGTTATTATCCTAATATAATTAGAATAGCGCCTGTGTCTGTGTCTGTGGATAAAATGTATATTTTATTGATACACGTCAAATATATTTAGATTAGTGTTCGGGTCTGTGGATGGAATGCATTATTTAATTGATACAGGCTAGATAAAAGCATTGCTATGGAATGCCAAACACGATATAATCTCCTCGCTGATGGCTGACATGTTGAACTGTCCCATGTTAGAGCCTGTGGGGAATATTAGAGTCATATGTCGAGGACATATTCCGCTCAAAGTGATCCCTGAAATAATAGATGTTTTCCTTGATATGACCTAGGGACCCGGTCTCGTCATGTAGCATGATATCAAGCGTCTTTGTGTTTGCTGTTCGTTGTTGTTTGCTTGGCATATTATCTTGCTTTACTGCTTACATCGATTGGATAACAGACATAAATATCAATTTAAGAAAATAAATTATCCCATTAAACTGTTGAACAAAAATAAATAGCAATTGAAACAAAAGTAGGATGTTTAATAACTGAGTAGCTAAGACATTTATGATGATTGCAAAAAAAACGATTAAACACTTTGATCTCCACGGTTTATGCAACGATATTTCAGCGTTGTAAGGGTTATACTGCCTTACTCAGTTGTACTGACGAATCACTCACCTGTGTATATCAAATATGAATATTTATCTGCATCGGTTGACATGGATTTAGTTGCCTGTCCTCGACACTGCGAATTTGACGTCCTGCGAGCCTGTGGACACGCGAAGATAAAAAAAATCGACAAATTAAAGCAACTTTGAGTGAATTTGGTGTGTTTGGCCTCCAGACAGTCCGTTGTTATGACGGGATCAACACGATGACCAAATGTTGGTAAATAATAGATGAGAGACGATGGCTCTTTAGGGAATCCAGAGATAGTATATTCGTGCCACCAGAATATCTTCAGTATGCCCGGGGCACACAATCGAGTAAATATGCCTTCCCTGAGCGCTTCATGTCAAGAGGAACAACCATTTACAATATTATTGTATCGTGAGAGTGTACTACAGCCTAATACAAATTGAATATCTTCAGAAACCTAATTCTAAATCAGTAATATTAAAAAGTATCGGAAAAACAATACTTGTTCACCACCATAATTATTGAGAACAAAACACATCAGATAAAGGTAAATTAAGTGCAGATTTTTAATCTGATATGTAGTCCGAAGACGTATCAGCCGACTATATAATTAACTCTCTGCATGGTCACTGGACCTTTTCATTCATGAGTCACATCGAAAACCTGCCCGATACGAGCGGTATTTGAGCCCGTATATCAGACAGTGACAATCCGATATGCCACGCTCTAACAATTGTGTTACGCTCCTTTCGATGAATAAAAAACTGTGTGAAATGTATTAATAATGGGATATGAAATGTTTAGAAAATATTGACGAAATTAAATAATATAAGCCTCATGCATATCACAACGCCGTATATCGTGATAAAATAAATATAAGCCTCATGCATACCACAACTCCGTATATCGTGATAAAATAAATATAAGCCTCATGCATACCACAACGCCGTATATCGTGATAAAATAGGAATAAACTGAGCTTGAATAAATTATAAGTGGCCGTTGTATGATGCAATATATATGTTTTGCTCTAATAAATTATGACCTAGTTTGACGTGGAATATGTTGATGCTTCACGATTCGTCTGAATCACATCTTTTGCACAATTGTGTTGTGTAATTATCTTGCTGAATGATCACCAGAGGTCCCTTCAGGAAATCCTTCGGCAACATATTCGGTGTTTGCACTGTTCGTTTGCTTTTGCGCTTTATGTTGTATTTTGGTTCATTTACTGCACACTGCTTAACCCTTTCAGCGCGGAGACCGTCTTTAGACTGCATAATCTGACGTCTATGCTGCCGGTGCCCGTACTGAAAGAATTACAAAATATTATAGCGGCCGTAGACTCATAACATATGTATTCAAATGAAGCGGGGAAGAGATAACTAAGACATTTATGATGTTTTCAAATAGAAAAACCCTTTGGTTTCCTAGATTTATACAAAAGTGTGGCAGGCTCTGTGCTGTGCCAATGTTCTGCATTGTCTGCAGTGAACCAGCATATGTTAGTGGTAATAGCATTGTGCTTTGGGGATGATCTGGTGTTTCTTAGCGGTGAACCAGCATGCCTTAGAGGTTGGCTCTTCGCTTGGATCAACTTGTCTTGTTCTAGGATAAAGGTACGTGGTTCTACAGGCTTTGCCGCCTGTCAGATTCTGAGTCTAAAGTCGATCACCGCTATCTATTATGCTATCTGTGTGCATATATAAATTGAACTGGGCCAGAAAAACCTCTTGAGGATGTTGAGATGAATGAGATGACACTGGACTCTTGACACAGGATTTGAAATTCGAACCCTGGCGGTTTGAGGCCGAGCTCGCAACTTCTCGATCACTGAGGCTCCTCACAATATTTGCTGTTTACGAGTGAGCAGGGAAGAAACATTTTGTTTCTTTGTAACTTGAGTACCAGAGCGGAGTAGAAACCCGCGATTTCCGACTTTCCAAGCAGGCAATGATATTGTGTAGACAACAAACAATACATTTACCATGATCACTCATCGCCAGTTTAGTTAATCAGTTAAAATCAGCCTGAAAAAAACCTTCATTATATATCTGATTTTGTCACACTGAGCTGGGTGGTAGTGCATGTAGAATCTGATTTGCATGTTAACAGTTTAAGCCTTGTCCTATTTAAATGTTCACCCAGTTGAGACCAAACTTGTGCACTTTTTAATGTTTAAACCCATAATATTATTTCATTCCCAATAACAGTTAATTAAACTCCTAATAAAACGGATTAAAACGAGTATAGTCGTAATAAAAAATGAAAGGGTTAAAATGTAAACATAGGTTTACAATCATTTTTCCTTAATTATGGCCCACAAGTATTGTCCAAGACGTCGCGTCTGAGCCTGTGGTCGGTCCCTTAGTGGTGAAACAAATCGTTGAATTCCACCCTGAAACTCCACTCGGGCTGCCTGAGAACTACCTCGGCCCAGTGATGGCCTTGGCGGCATTTTCCCTGACAGACCCGCGCCTCTACAACGGCCCCAGTAAACACGATACAGGGACGTGATGATTGAAACGTAGGCCACAAATCGCATGTGGCCTAGATGAGCGAACATATGTGAGTTACAGGTTATCATTCGACCCTCTAAATCTATTTCAAGATCCCTTATGTTTAAAGCATTCACCTCGAGATGTAATACTTATAGATCAATCAAAAAGGATTATGAGAAATACCATCGGACACGATATTTGTACAAAAAATAATAATTAGGGAGTCAAATCTACCAAAAAGGCTAGCATGTGCGCTTCCTCACTTCTGTCTCATTTCAACGCAAATTCAGTACAAATCAAAAGAAATACCACACACAATTGACTCTGTAAAAAATGTTAGGCCTATTATTGTTAAGAGACGAACTGACAACTAAATAAAAAAACGGTAGTACCAACAATATCATCAGCAATGAAAAAGATAAAAACTCAAAATGATTTGTCGCTGTTACTTCTTTAATTCTGAAATATGCCACTACATCGCATATCACATTTAGAAGTAATAATAGTAAATAAACAAAGCGCAATTTTGTAATGTATTTGATACATTCCGTATATAGAGATAAACGAACAAGTGATCAGCTAGAAACCAACTAAGCTACAAGCAGGAAATACATGATAGTAGTAGGCTGTCAGTAGCAGCAGCAATAACTTCACGTTCATTATCTGTTGCTGATTTTCTGCAACAGCAAACAGCTACATCGACGAGTTTTCCACATTCTATCATCAATGACTCACTTTTCTTACTTTTAAACCTATTCAATGCGGGGACCGTCATTAGAAGTCAGCATCTGAGGTCTACAACTGTCCTATTCTGACATCTAAAGACAATCCCCGCGCTGAACGATACGTCTACAGACGTCAGATTCTGACGTCTACAGACGGTCTCCCCGCTGAAAGAACAAATAATTTGTAATTGGCTGTAGACCTATAACATAGGTATCCAAATGAAGCGCAAAGAGCTAACAATGAAATTTATGATAATTTCAAATTGGAAAGAAACTTTGGTCTCTATGGTTTATACAAAAATATATCATTTTGTAACCCTGGGGTTATATATGTTCGCCTTTACAGTCCAAGATATGATGACCAGTGATAGCACAAATGTCGTCATTCTGTAGCTGATTACTTTTATATTTTCTATTTCTAATGAGAAATAAGCAGTTTGCCTTTTCCTGGGTGAGCAATCAAAATGTAAGAATAATCAGAGGGAGAGATCTTGTATGTGCAGTGACGTCATCAGCTGTGGTAGTTTGTGAGAACATAATAAACCTGATGACAGAATTGTACAAATCAGAATAGGCGGTTGTCGCGTCCAGAATTAATCAAGTAATCAACCCAAATCTCGAAGTCCACTCAACCCACTGTGAGAGGAACCGAGCCAGACGTGTCACAGAGAGTGGTTGTCCCCAAAAGAGATTTTTGGCCGTCATTGTTGTGTCATAAGATTGATCATGATTGGTGACATTGGTGTCATGGTTCAAAGTGAACAACATTGGACTCGCTACCTCGAACCACAACGTCGAGTGAAATTTTATCACATTTGCATAATTTGATACTAACAATACCAGTGATTTACTCCGTTAATAAAACATATGAAAAGAGGGAAGTACGTGCCTGGCGATGAAAGTGTTAAAATTATGTAAGTACTGCAGATATGATCAACTGATGGAACATAATTATGGAGTCTTCAAGTTAAAGATATGTAATCAGGGCTAAAACCCTGTTATTTTTTGTTTATTTGTAATCTTTTATTAGTTACTTTATCAGGTAAAATACATAATTAGATACAACACAACTTTATATCCCCCTTATATCCCGGTATTCATTTTCCTGATGAGTATAGAGTATATGCATATCAAACACGATATGTTTGACGGGTGTAGTTTTTTATTCTATATTTCAGTTTTCAAATACAAATGCACTCTTTACAAACAACTGTAGATGTTTTGCAAGGGTTGATTAATGATTGAATTTGAAAACATTGTACAAGTAGATCAGAACAACGTAAATGAGAACGACAATGTTTCACGTCTCTAAGCGTGTTTTTAATGATGATTTATGACATCAAGACTGACATAAACAGCGAATTGATGTATATTTATTGTACTTTCCCTGTATAGGATTCTGAGACAAATCATTTATGATTTAGAAAGTCACGTTGACACCTTATCTGACTGAATAAACATACTTGCATTGCATTTACTAATACATGTAAAATAAGTTATTGTACATGCTACATTCTATGTGAAAATACACACATGGCTCTCTCGGATAGAACCTCTAAACCCTCATGATTCATCAAATCATTATTTTACAACCCTGAAGAATGACTTACTTTCTTACACCTAGACGTTTTAGGACGAACATTTTCCTATAACTGTTTTATTCAAAACAATTTATATGTTTTCATTTGCCATGACCCCACTTCAAGTCATCTTTATCCACTACAGTCGCGGGTTGTAGTGGACGAATACTACAATATTAAAATCAGGAAATCCTTTGGCAACATATTCGGTGTTTGCACTGTTCGGTTGCTTTTGCGCTTTATGTTGTATTGTGGTTCATTTACTGCACACTGCTTAACCCTTTCAGCGCGGAGACCGTCTTTAGACTGCATAATCTGACGTCTATGCTGACGGTGCCCGTACTGAAAGAATTAAAAAATATTATAGCGGCCGTAGACTCATAACATATGTATTCAAATGAAGCGGAAAAGAGCTAACTAAGACATGTATGATGTTTTTAAATACAAAAACCCATTGGTTTCCTAGATTTATACAAAAGTGTGGCAGGTTCTGTGCTGTGCCAATGTTCTTTTTTTTTTTTATAAACATGATTTATTTCACATAAGGATTACAAACAGCAATTGCCACAAGTTGCTCTCCTTGACATAGTAAGAGACACAAAAAATGAAAAAAAACAGACATGGATAATATGCATGAAAAAGATGATACAATAAGATGATAAAATAAATGAGTTGCTACTATGAAAGAGTTGTGATGATGATAGAATATTAAAGATGATTATGAAAATCTGCCACAGGAATATATAAAATCGTGCAATGTTGTAAATAGTATGAGGTTGGTATGGTGGTCTAAGATTTCTGTACCGTACAATAAAATAATTTCAACTTGTTTTTTATTTTGAACTATGTCGACAGAAAGTATACAGTTCAGATCTTGGGTCAATGTTTGTCGAGGGACAGCATAGGCTGGACACACGAAAAATATGTGATATGGATCTTCTGGAGGTGCTCCGCACCTTTCACAGGAAGGCGATGGGACCATATTGTACTTGTAGCGCTGGCTGTTCAGTGCACTTAGTCCCAATCGCATTCGGGTGTGATTAACAGCAGCCTTGCCAAGAAAACGTGAATATAATATTGGGTTGAAATGCGAGTTGCTCTTACTGCGTTTGAGGAGTTTAGATTTAAAAGAAAAATAAGACGGGGATGAACGTATAATTTTGTCTAAAGAATTCCAAGATTTAATTGACGAGTTCGAAAAAGAATTTCTGACACAGCTGAGACGTGCAGAGGGTGTAGGGAGTGACATGTTATTAAAACTGCGCAAGCGATAACTTGCATCTCTGGGTCTTGGCAAGATTGCTGTCAGGTACGATGGAGCTAACCCGTGAATAATCTTATATAGTATAACAAGTTTGTGGTTAGTACGCCTTTGGCGTAGTGGTATCCAGTTAAGTTCTAGTAATAAGCGATCATTGCTAGTGTGCTTATATGCACCTGTACAAGCCAATGCGGCCCGCCGCTGAACATTTTCGAGAGCTAGGGCTGCTCTGATTGTACAATTGTCAAAAATAACATCACAATATTCAATGACAGGCAGCAACATGGATTTATACAAGGCGCATAGCGCGTTTCGTGGTAATTTCGTTTTAATGTTATTCATCACATAAAGGAGTTTATTAGCTTTCAATATGGCTTTATCGATATGTCTTTGCCAGCTGAGGTTGCTCGTGATGGTGAGGCCTAAATGTACATGTTCGATGCTGCGTTTAATAACAACACCATCAAATATAAGATTAGGATAGATTACATTTTTTCGATTTGAAATGATTTGGAATATTGTTTTAATTGGGTTAAATTTTACCCTCCATAGGCGTCCCCATTTATATATCCTTTCAAGGTCTCTATTTATTTTGGGGGAGGAGGTTAAGGGGTTGGTAAAAATGTCCAGAAGGGAGGTGTCGTCCGCAAAGAGGTGTGGGTCGCATTCCAGGTCGGTAACAAGGTCGTTAACGTAAACCAGGAATAACAATGGGCCCAATATAGAGCCCTGTGGCACGCCCGCTTCGACATAACTGACGTCGGAACAGCAACCGTCCAATATAACCCTTTGCTTTCTGAGGGCCAGATAGCTTTCCAGCCATTTTAATAAAGTACCAGAAATGCCTAACTGTTTTAATTTAAATAGAAGGCCTTCGTGCCACACCCTATCAAAGGCTTTGGAGATGTCCAGGAACACTAGACATGCGTTTTCTTTGTTATCCAAACCAGAATATAGTTTGTGTACTATGGACAAAAGCTGATTAACAGTAGAATCTTTTTGTTTAAACCCTGAATTTTTTACTGTTAACAAACTATGATCGTTGAGGTATGTATATAAATGATAATGGACCGCCTTCTCCAAAACCTTTGATAGGGACGACAGTAGCGATATTGGCCTATAGTTGGACGCGTTATTTTTACTTTCTTTTTTAAAAGTGGGGATAACGTTTGCTATTTTCCAACATGAAGGGAATACACCTTGAGCGAGTGACAAGTTAAACAGACGGGCGAGCGGTTCACTCAGAGAGATTGCACATTCCTTTAATATCCGATTGCTAATTTTATCTGGGCCGACGGCTTTGGATACATTTAAATGTTTCAGGATGTTGAAAATCTCAACCGATGTCAGAATTATTGTTTCAATTTTGTTATCTGTCAAAAGAGTAAAATCTGGTAATGGGTCGTTTTGTGTAGGGTCTAGTTTACATTGTTCGGTAAAATATTGATTAAAAACTTCAGCTTTTTCAGCGGTCTCAGTAATGAGACGGTCGCCTACAATTAAGTGGGGTATTGATTGAACACGTTTAGTGCCATAAACCAATTTAGTGATTTTCCAAAACGTTTTTGCTGAGGTGTTAGGATCAGTTAATTTACTAGCCGTGTTATTATAGAATTTGTCTCGGCTTGCTCTGAAGGCTGATTTAGCCTCTCTCCTTTTGTTACGAAACTGCTCATGGTGAACAGCATCGCCTGTCCGTTTCCATTTCTTGTGTAATCGTTTACACTGCCTAAATAATCCCCTGATCGCCACAGTCATGCCTGGCTTGTCACGGGCTCTCACATGTGTCATTATGTGGGATACAGTCGTCAGCTATGATGTTTAAAAGTTTAGTCATATTTTGAACAATTAGGTTAATATCATTAGTCGAGGAAAAAAAATCGTCCCAATTCATGGCCAGGAGGATATCATTAAAAAAGTCATAGTTTCCTCTATCATAACGCCAAATCCTTCTGGACATCTGTTTATGCTGAGGCCTTACGATAGACATACTGCCGTGTATGATTTTGTGATCAAGACCAGAAATTTCATCTAAAATATCGACATTAGTAAAATAAGCCGGTGCATCTGTAGCTAACAAATCGAGTAAATTATCACCGCGAGTTGGTGCGTTAATTAGTTGAGATAGGCTGTAACTTTCAAACAGATTGACTAGTTTTAATCCGAGCTCGCTGTCTCTATGATCGGATATCCAATTAGTACATCGATCATTAAAGTCGCCCAACAGCACAGTAACTACATTTTTATTGTGAGACACACCCGCAGCTTGACTAAGAGAATTATCTAACGCATTTAAAAAAGTATCTATTTCGGCTATTGATTGGTTTGGTTGTCTGTAACACACACAGATGATAATTTTATGATTTTTGAACATTATTTCTGCCCACAACATTTCAATATTTGATTGTTCTAAGTCAGCTCTTCTCAATACAGTAATACTATTGTGAACATATAAGGCTACGCCCCCAAATGTTCTGCATTGTCTGCAGTGAACAAGCATCTGTATGTTAGTCGTAATAGCATTGTGCTTTGGGGATGATCTGGTGTTTCTTAGCGGTGAACCAGCATGCCTTAGAGGTTGGCTCTTCGCTTGGATCAACTTGTCTTGTTCTAGGATAAAGGTACGTGGTTCTACAGGCTTTGCCGCCTGTCAGATTCTGAGTCTAAAGTCGATCACCGCTATCTATTATGCTATCTGTGTGCATATATAAATTGAACTGGGCCAGAAAAACCTCTTGAGGATGTTGAGATGAATGAGATGACACTGGACTCTTGACACAGGATTTGAAATTCGAACCCTGGCGGTTTGAGGCCGAGCTCGCAACTTCTCGATCACTGAGTCTCCTCACAATATTTGCTGTTTACGAGTGAGCAGGGAAGAAACATTTTGTTTCTTTGTAACTTGAATACCAGAGCGGAGTAGAGACCCGCGATTTCCGACTTTCCAAGCAGGCAATGATATTGTGTAGACAACAAACAATACATTTACCATGATCACTCATCGCCAGTTTAGTTAATTAGTTAAAATCAGCCTGAAAAAAAACCTTCATTATATATCTGATTTTGTCACACTGAGCTGGGTGGTAGTGCATGTAGAATCTGATTTGCATGTTAACAGTTTAAGCCTTGTCCTATTTAAATGTTCACCCAGTTGAGACCAAACTTGTGCACTTTTTAATGTTTAAACCCATAATATTATTTCATTCCCAATAACAGTTAATTAAACTCCTAATAAAACGGATTAAAACGAGTATAGTCGTAATAAAAAATGAAAGGGTTAAAATGTAAGCATAGGTTTACAATCATTTTTTCTTAATTATGGCCCACAAGTATTGTCCAAGACGTCGCGTCTGAGCCTGTGGTCGGTCCCTTAGTGGTGAAACAAATCGTTGAATTCCACCCTGAAACTCCACTCGGGCTGCCTGAGAACTACCTCGGCCCAGTGATGGCCTTGGCGGCATTTTCCCTGACAGACCCGCGCCTCTACAACGGCCCCAGCAAACACGATACAGGGACGTGATGATTGAAACGTAGGCCACAAATCGCATGTGGCCTAGATGAGCGAACATAATGTGAGTTACAGGTTATCATTCGACCCTCTGAATCTATTTCAAGATCCCTTATGTTTTAAGCATTCACCTCGAGATGTAATACTTATAGATCAATCAAAAAGGATTATGAGAAATACCATCGGACACGATATTTGTACAAAAAATAATAATTAGGGAGTCAAATCTACCAAAAAGGCTAGCATGTGCGCTTCCTCACTTCTGTCTCATTTCAACGCAAATTCAGTACAAATCAAAAGAAATACCACACACAATTGACTCTGTAAAAAATGTTAGGCCTATTATTGTTAAGAGACGAACTGACAACTAAATAAAAAAACGGTAGTACCAACAATATCATCAGCAATGAAAAAGATAAAAACTCAAAATGATTTGTCGCTGTTACTTCTTTAATTCTGAAATATGCCACTACATCGCATATCACATTTGGAAGTAATAATAGTAAATAAACAAAGCGCAATTTTGTAATGTATTTGATACATTCCGTATATAGAGATAAACGAACAAGTGATCAGCTAGAAACCAACTAAGCTACAAGCAGGAAATACAGGATAGTAGTAGGCTGTCAGTAGCAGCAGCAATAACTTCACGTTCATTATCTGTTGCTGATTTTCTGCAACATCAAACAGCTACATCGACGACTTGTCCACATTAATGACTCACTTTTCTTACTTTTAAACCTATTCAATGCGGGGACCGTCATTAGAAGTCAGAATCTGAGGTCTACAACTGTCCTATTCTGACATCTAAAGACAATCCCCGCGCTGAACGATACGTCTACAGACGTCAGATTCTGACGTCTACAGACGGTCTCCCCGCTGAAAGAACAAATAATTTGTAATTGGCAGTAGACCTATAACATAGGTATCCAAATGAAGCGCAAAGAGCTAACAATGAAATTTATGATAATTTCAAATTGGAAAGAAACTTTGGTCTCTATGGTTTATACAAAAATATATCATTTTGTAACCCTGGGGTTATATATGTTCGTCTTTACAGTCCAAGATATGATGACCAGTGATAGCACAAATGTCGTCATCCTGTAGCAGATTACTTTTATATTTTCTATTTCTAATGAGAAATAAGCAGTTTGCCTTCTCCTGGGTGAGCAATCAAAATGTAAGAATAATCAGAGGGAGAGATCTTGTATGTGCAGTGACGTCATCAGCTGTGGCAGTTTGTGAGAACATAATAAACCTGATGACAGAATTGTACAAATCAGAATAGGCGGTTGTCGCGTCCAGAATTAATCAAGTAATCAACCCAAATCTCAAAGTCCACTCAACCCACTGTGAGAGGAACCGAGCCAGACGTGTCACAGAGAGTGGTTGTCCCCAAAAGAGATTTTTGGCCGTCATTGTTGTGTCATAAGATTGATCATGATTGGTGACATTGGTGTCATGGTTCAAAGTGAACAACATTGGACTCGCTACCTCGAACCACAACGTCGAGTGAAATTTTATCACATTTGCATAATTTGATACTAACAATACCAGTGATTTACTCCGTTAATAGAACATATGAAAAGAGGGAAGTACGTGCCTAGCGATGAAAGTGTTAAAATTATGTAAGTACTGCAGATATGATCAACTGATGGAACATAATTATGGAGTCTTCAAGTTAAAGATATGTAATCAGGGCTAAAACAAAAGTACAGTTATTTTTTGTTTATTTGTAATCTTTTATTAGTTACTTTATCAGGTAAAATACATAATTAGATACAACACAACTTTATATCCCCCTTATATCCCGGTATTCATTTTCCTGATGAGTATAGAGTATATGCATATCAAACACGATATGTTTGACGGGTGTAGTTTTTTATTCTATATTTCAGTTTTCAAATACAAATGCACTCTTCACAAACAGCTGTAGATGTTTTGCAAGGGTTGATTAATGATTGAATTTGAAAACATTGTACAAGTAGATCAGAACAACGTAAATGAGAACGACAATGTTTCACGTCTCTAAGCGTGTTTTTAATGATGATTTATGACATCAAGACTGACATAAACAGCGAATGGATGTATATTTATTGTACTTTCCCTGTATAGGATTCTGAGACGAATCATTTATGATTTAGAAAGTCACGTTGACACCTTATCTGACTGAATAAACATACTTGCATTGCATTTACTAATACATGAAAAATAAGTTATTGTACATGCTACATTCTATGTGAAAATACACACATGGCTCTCTCGGATAGAACCTCTAAACCCTCATGATTCATCAAATCATTATTTTACAACCCTGAAGAATGACTTACTTTCTTACACCTAGACGTTTTAGGACGAACATTTTCATATAACTGTTTTATTAAAAACAATTTATATGTTTTCATTTGCCATGACCCCACTTCAAGTCATCTTTATCCACTACAGTCGCGAATTGCGACAGTACTTCGCGGGTTGTAGTGGACGAATACTACAATATTAAAATCAGGCTTGAAATGGTTAACTACGTAAATCGTTAACTAAAATTACCCAAATATTTACGTCAGTGGGAATGAAATATCCTCACTTCATGACATATTTCCCCAAATGTTCAAGTCATTCATGTCTGTTATTATTTACCTATTTTTAAACATTTTGAAGTTAAATGGCTGGACTACGATGACGAAAATCCTTTCAGCTCGGGACTGTCTTTATATGTCAGAATTTGATATCTGCAGACGTCAGATTCTGACGTATAAAGACGGTCCCGCACTGAAAGAATTACAGTATTTATAATGGTCGTAGACACATAACATAACATTTGTATGATTTTAAATTGAACAAAAACCGTTTAGTTTTCATAGTTAAAATAAAGTCTGCGTTGTAAGGGTCAAGATTTTCAGGAAATCATTCAGATTTCAGTTGATCAAGTGGCAGGCCGGCCCAGAAGGCTCATATGTATCGAATGGGGCTTGTAACCTGGACGTACCAGGCTCGAATCCCGGTCGGGCCGGATATTTGACATCGTGGTTGTGCATATACAGTGCTCCAAACTGTTCAAAGGAATGAAGTGTACAATGCTCCCTATGGAAATGCGCACCATAAACACCCATTGAAATCCCCGTGGACACGAAAAGGTGCATCTGCCACTTTGCCAAGTGGCAGATACACCCTTTCATATCGAAGGGGACGATTTGCAGAGCTGGCAATCTTTTGGGCGCAATGACGATGTAATTTATTAATTTCATCTCAAATTGAATAAATGTATGCTCCCTCAATTGAGAGAGGCACATAAAATTAAATGTCGATTTCTAGTTGAACATGAGCATTACCATGCAAATGACATAACTGACATTTTATCCAGTTGACTTATATTATATAGGTATGTATAGGTTTATGGGAGCTCAACCCTATTTCAGAACTTAGCTATATATACTGGTTTCTACGCGTCACTGCCTTAAAATAAACTGGCATTAAAACATGTCAAATGACGGTATGTATACATATATATATATATTTTTAATAATTGATTATATATCTGACATTATTTGTTCTGGCCATTCTAGTCACTGTGTCTCGTCATTTGTGCTGAACAGGTTAACTGAGACACCATCAAAATATTCTGCTTTGGTATGGAGTAATTCTCGCAACTGCCGCAATTGATGCTATACGTTTTTTTTTACTGGGCAATACAACCTTGATGTGCATATTTTATATGGCGTAGAAACAAACAGCAATAATTGCGTTGTTTATCTTAGTGTTTACGAGTGCTCGGATGCTCGTTTTGAGTTATATTCTTCCCCTTGGTGTAAATCCGCAACAGTGGGGGGATAATTAAACTCCACCAAGGCTATCTTTTTTTTTTGTTTTTTTTGGTTTATCCGTCTGTCCGTGAGCAGGATTACTTGAAAAGTAATGGACGGGTTTGTATGGCACCTTTACCAGAGACGAATATCGGGTCGAGGACCAATCCATTACCTTTGGGTATGATCTGAATTACGATTCGGATACACCTTTTATCAGGGTGAATAAGAAGTGAAGCTGAAGCTATAAAATGTTGGTTGATGAATAACTCAAAGTGTAATAACATATTATACATTTGGGGATAATCAATTAATAAATATTGTTTATTATATATGGATGAAATTGTTAAAGGCAGCATTGTGGCTCATACTACCCATAATTATAAAAGGTAAATGAAAACAGAATACACAAATATATTTTTAAATTTACGAATTTGCAGACCATATTAAATATCAAATTATTAAAACCATGAAAAATATTGAAAGCTCTATGCAGTGAGAAAAATGCAAATAATTGAAACCGTAATAAAGAGGAAAATGTATTTAAAATTACTGTGTTAGCAAATGACACTTTATGGGTATGAACATGCTTAACTACACTAGTTATGTCCGGACGTATGATCTCATCGAATCTTTATATGTCAGGAGCTAACTAAACAGAACAATGTTTGCCCGGCTCCACAAAATATTTGTATAACATTTGTACAATGCTGGACCAACGTTGAAGACGTTGGGCCGACATTGTACACAGGTATTGTGTTTGCTGTGATATTCTCGTACAAGTTTCGATATAAGCTTCTGATTGGTCGAGATACGAACCCTGGTGTCCTCTTCTTGGCGAATGCGGGGCCCGGCTTCAAATTGGTTTAGCGTTGGTCCAACTTAAACCGGAATTGGGTCGGTGTCTCCTATTCTTGCACGCAGTTCACTGGTATTATTATTGCTAATTTGCCGCTTTTATTCGCTAGATTCGGGATATTTTGATATGTGAAGTATTCTAAGCTTGAAGTTAATTGTCAACCAGGTATATCAACATTTGAGAGCGGATTCTAACTTATTAAACATGAATTGTATTTATCAGACAGACAGGCAGACAGACATATATTTTATTGACATAAAGAAAAGTCATTAGAGTCTCATTTGTCATAAAAATGACAGAATATATGTACATGTATATAAGATGGTTAATTTGCTAAAATCACACGACAATTTACAAGGTATCACATACAGAATTAGAATCATGTTATCGTATCTAATAGTGACAATTATTTTTTTAGATTCCATATCGCTAAACAAACCACCCCAGTAAACACATACCATTTGCATAACTTTTGCACTAAAGGGCCAACGTCTATGACGTTGCAAAAATATTATTCACAAGATTTGTGTTTGCAGGGACTGGAACTGTATTTGTAAAGCGATTTAAAGTGTTTGACATTTGTGAAGTAATCCAACCTTTTCCCAACCATTCATGAAAATGATACCATCTTGGTATATCCCAAGGCGACACGAACATGATGGATGTCTAAATCACATGGCCTATGGTGTCTGTTTGCTTCGTGTCCTCAATTATTCAATCACTAGATACTCAATTATGCAAACGCGCTTTCTAGTGGAATCACCGTTATGAGCAAAGCAACTACTACAATAAATGATCTGCCAGTGAGACAGCGGCATAAAGGGAGACGACCTTCAACCAGCTTGTGTTAGTTATGCTCATGCTGATGTTTTGTGAAGATATAAGCCAGCGAACATAAGCTGTCCCTGCATAAACCATATTTATTTCGCAAAATCATTACAAACAGCATATAATGTCACTAATTGTTCTCCTTGGCATAACAGTAGGGCCTATACAATATGACTGTCATAGGAAACAAGTAGAAGACGTTCAGCCACTGCTGGTTTAATACACATTATCTTGTAATTCACAAAGTAAAAATGAATCTGTTAAACAGTGTGTTTACTACAGCATACCTAGGCTGATTACTGAATGTCTTTATATAATTATTAATAAAATAAAAATACATTTTCTGAATGATGATAAACAAGTAGACCAACACATCTTCCGTCTCAAACTGACATGTACATCAACGAGATCTATGTCTAAAGTTATCCGAAAATCTTCAGAAATTCCGTCATTAGAAAATAAATTCTTCAGAATTTATTTTGGAAGTTATATTTTAAGTTTTTCAGAAATAAAAACAGTTGTTCGAGAATTTCAGTTTTTCACAGTTTTCTTACATTTAAGCTGAAATTACTATAATTCATCTTGACAAATGTAATTATACCAAACTCTATATCAACTATTATATCAAACTAAAAATGGTATGGTAATGCTCACGTAAAATGGGGGAAAAATAATCAGCATGATATAACATAAAACATGACAAATATACGCACTGTGCTTGTATAGTACATAGATGGTGTAAGCTGAAAATCAAAGAAAAATGACTTTCTATTTTTACACTTCACAAATCCACATTCAGCATTCAATCATTCACCCCAGGAGAGTGGAGATGTCGGCCATTTATCTTATGTTTTCTCTGATATATTTATCTCGATTTGACTTAGTCATTTCTGTCTGGCATACTTTGTGACTAAGATTTATTGAACGTATGTGTTATCTTGAATACAATACATCATCTTAAACGTCAATGAACGGCGCATTGTTTGCAGAAGGTGTCATGTTTTACAACAATGATGCAATGATTCATTGGTCTAAACTAAGACACTTTGGGCCCACCTGTACAATCCCTCCTCCCCCCCCCCCCACGGGTACTTTTGTAGACCATATTTATTTTAACCTTACCATGTACTACGTTACTTTCAGGTGGTCTGCAGATTTTCTATGCATGGACAAGGTCACCAGAGGTCATCGAAGTAGGGTACCCTTGACCCTTAGGGTGGTATAAACATAAATAGATCGAAATCCAATCAAAGTACACATGATAACATGGGTAGGTGTCGGGTTTCATGGGGGGAGGGGGGTTATCCCAAGGTCATGGTAAGGCCATCTCAAGGCCATAGCAAGGTCAAATCATCTCAAAATGGTTGAGACTACAAACTTGGTGTTTGGTTCCACAGGGGAGTTATCCCAAGGTCATGTTGAGATCATATCAAGGTCACAGTCAGGTGTAATCACCTCAAAACAGCTGAATATAGCTGATTTTGGTTGTTTTTGCTAACATTATGTTCACTTGTAATGTCTATAATGGCTTGAATCATACCTAGATCGCAACACAGACCTACACCAAAACATCCCTGAGAGGTTACAGGGACAACATAAGGGTTGGAGGTTTTTTCACCCCCTCTCCCTTCCTACATCCTTGTGTCAATACTGTGTGATATGGAAGAAATGGTCCAAATAACACACTGATGTTATATTTCGACCAATGGCCAATAAACATTGATTACATCTGATGAGGCCCAACCTAAGTAGACATGTTGAAATGGGGTTGTATTTCACAGGGTTGGTACCCCAAAGTCATTGCAAGGTCATATAAAGGTCACAGCAAGGTCAAATCGGCTCAAAACAGCTGAAAATATATTGTTTTTGATGATTTTTCTACAATTATGTTCACTTTAGTTGAATATAATGGCTTGAAACATACCTAGACCCTAACACGGATTTATACAGAAACACCTCAAAAGATCACAAGATAATTATACCAAAAGGAGGGGTTATACCCCATCGACACCAACACATGGTGACATGGGTTGGGCTTCATAGAGGAGTCAGTCAAAGGTTTTTGCAAAGTCTGAAGTGAACATAATTGTAGCAAAAGCAGCAAAAAAAGCTATTATCACCAGTTTTTCATAGATAATTTGACTTTGCTGTGATCTTGAGGTGGCCTAAGTATCATCTGAAGCGAACGTAATCATAAAAAACCCGCAAAAACAAGATATTTTCAGCTTTTTCAGTTGATTTGACCTTGCCATGACCTTGGGATATCATGGCAATGTCAAAATATAATATCAATGTGCTATTTGATCTATTTCTGCCATATCAGACAGTGTTGACATAAGGGTGCTTGAAAAAACCCTCCAACCCTTATGTTATCCCTGTAACCCATCGGGGGTGATTTGGTGTAGGTCTGTGTTGGGATCTAGGTATGTTTCAAGCCATCATATAGCTTTCAAGTGAGCAAAATGTTAGCTAAAATAAGTTATTTCCAACCGTTTTGAGCTGATTTGACCTTGCTGTGACCTTGAAATGACCTTACCATGACCTTGGGATGACTCCCCTATGGCAACAAACACCAACCGATGTCACATGTTTACTTGGGTTAAGTTTCGACCGAGTTATATGAAGTGCTTGTCCAGCAATCTATTCTCAACCGTTTTGAGCTGATTTGACCTTGTTATGACCTTGAGATGACCTTACCAAGACCTTGGGATAACTCCCCTATAAAACCCACGATCAACCCATGTCACCATGGCTTGAGTTTCGAGCTAGTTATATGCCACAGTCTTAATCAACCCTAAGGGTAAAGGGTACCATACTTCCATGACCTCTGGTGACCATGTCCATGTTTCGACTTCCAGCCCATGGTCTATAACGACAGCGGTGGTTGGAGCCTGTAACTCACGAACATTCCCCAGCAAGCACGAGGCGTTGTCCCAATGTTGGGCTGGTGTGGGGTCAGAGTCGTAGACGATGGGCTAGCGACAGCCCAACATTGGGCCAACGCCTCGTGTTTGCTGGGTATAGCCTGGTCGTCATTTTGATCTGGTGTGGAAAAAATGACAAACACAACCAATATAATTATCTTGCATATCACATGACCTCGTTATTCGTTCAGTTTCTAACATTCACTATTCTGACATGGCACAGTAACGGGTTTATTGTTGCTGCTGAGATATAAAAAAATGTTATGCAAAGCCATAATGCCAAAATGGCTGAACAACAAAGATAAAGAAGAAGAAAAATGTTTACTCGACAAATGACACTGAAA
Organism: Flabesymbios commensalis; assembly: GCA_964017125.1. NCBI lineage: Eukaryota > Metazoa > Annelida > Polychaeta > Terebellida > Flabelligeridae > Flabesymbios > Flabesymbios commensalis. Next base: position 63,435,744 of record OZ024917.1, on the reverse strand, counting down.
AAATACAAATTAAATAACATGTCAGGATGACTACCATTAAGACTCTAAAAGTAACTGGCATGGAAGCCACCTAAGTATAAATAATATAAAATATAAAATACTATATAATATAGTAAATCACGATACAAAATTATCATACAAAATATTATGCAGCTTGTCAGATTAAATTTAAAATGGACTGTGCAAATGAAAAAGTTTGGATAAATATGGGATAGGATTTTAACTCAAAACATAAATTTATCAAATCTCAATAATCTCCACCCAGCTGAAACTGTCAGTCGCGTCAGCGAGACACAGCCACAAAATAGGCAAAAATTACAAAATAAATGACATTGTGGCCAAAAGGAAAATATATATATATAAACATACACACATACATATTCAGTGCATTAGGTAGGTGTTGTCAAATTACAAACATAACAATTATGAATTAGACAAATGTCAGAATAGTTCTCTATTAGATTGTGTTTAGTATATTGTCCAAAACCTTTTAAACTATGAGTGAGTACCTTTCCTAAAATTGATAAATGTGTGGTATTTAATAAATGTGGCATTTGGTTTCTGATACAATTACGAGCAAACTCATGTTTAAAATGGGCATTCCTCAGTTTGTGGGCATTCCTCAGCGCTGGGTTATCTAATTTAAATTGTCAACTGCTTGAAATTGTCTCGCTGCCGCGACCCACAACTTTAAGTGGGTGAAACTGACTCATATGTGTTTATTTGTATACCAAACATTTGTGATTTTTAAACACTAACAGTCATTTATTTAATCGTTTAATAAAACGGATGAGGAGGACTAGACGTTGACCCAATGTTGATATAACGTTGGTCTTGTCTGTGACAATAGCCCAACATGGAAAAAAAACATTGGGCCAAAGTATCGTGTTTGCTGAGATAGTCCTGGTTAGCGGAGATTGTATTACTGAGAGTACACTTAGAGCAGGACACCGCTCAATTTGTTGCTCAATACAATTGAGTTCGAATAAATAATTATAACATCAGAGCAAAATGTTAGCAGCGCAAATGAATGATTCAAAAAATATTCTAGCCCACCATATCTTCAGTAAATTATGTAACCTTGCGGAACAATTTAATTTTCTAGTTTATTGATATGAATTACTACACTGTGGACATGAATGTGCTTGAGAATGACCTATTCAGCTAGTTATAGATTAATCCACTGTTCCGCAGTAATTGGGTTTTTACTGTCATTACAGTAACACGATTCTCCAGTTGAATGACGGTCTATTGATGTAAGTAATAATATCGAGTTTCCATAATTTATCTGGTAACAATAGGAATTGGGAAATTGTCTTTATATGTGACGATAAGAAAAAAGATCAGAAAATGTGAAGAAATGTGAAGAAATAATATAGGTCTGTACATGATATGTAAGGAAATCATTCCGCCTTCCCTACATCATAAGGCAGGAATGATAACCGGTGAATCATTCCGCTCTACATCATAAGGCAGGAATGATTACCGGGTGAAATAAATATATGTATTCATTGCTAGGAGCACGATTCATATTTACCATTAAATGCATGTGACAAGCTCTGATACATTGGGGATGTTCTTGTCATTTCCAGACGACCTCGTTCAGACGAAGACGTCTTTCTTGGGTCAGTGACCTCATCTATTTTCCGGGTAAAACGAATCAATTATTTTGCTATACACAGATAGTAGTGCCTTTAAAATAATATGAACAAGTGTCATATCATGTTTGCAGGTTAATAGACAATGTGACATGAGTCATGAACCCAATCATGATGCAATAATTGGCCTAGAATTAAAGGCATAGTGACATTTTGTTATAACGGAGCAGTGGCCAGCCGTCGTGCTGACCGCGACCGCGATGTCTCACCCTTCCGGACGGTCATATGAAATGAATCGGGCTTTAGGCCACCTTTGTGCACATATAGGCTAAACTGGGCCAGGAGAACCTCCTGAGGATGGTGAGATGATTGAGATGACACTGTCCTTCAGACACAGGATTCGAAATTCGAGCCCTGGCGGGTTGAGGCCGAGCACGCTACCTCTCGGTCACGGGGGCTCCCCACAATACTGACTTTCACACGCGGATGGGGAAGAAACATTTTTGTTTCTTTCAAACCGCCGAGACCGGGAACCGAACCCCGAACTCTGGCGTGAAAGGCAGTGGTGCTAACCACTACCCTAGGGCCCCGCCCTCCGGACGGTGATATGGAGGATGTTAAACTTGTTAACCCTTTAAGCGCTATTAGCAAAACTATCGTCGTTTTTAATTTGTTTGATTAGCAGGTGCAGTCACAGTTATCGGGAATGCAATGAAATTTGCAAATTGTTGGTCTAAAATTAAAAAAAAACACGCGTAACTTTCAATCAAATTATGGGTTCTGTTTAATGTAGTTTAATGAATACATACGCTCTTTCGCTGTTAGGTGGGCACCATTCAATTACTAGGGAGGAGGGGGTTGTTGAATCTCAAACTAGGCTTAGTATTGATATGGAGGTTGAACAGTCATTTAGTGATGCAGATGCAGAGCGAAGAAAGGCGCAACAAATTGTTTAAGGGTCGTTATATATGTATCTCAAGTCCTTCAGACAATTATTAATTCCACGAAAATTTAGTGTAAAATATTTATTTAAAAAATGCTCCACCCCCAACCCTCCCTTGATAATTGAATGTCGGTATATTGACATGACGCGTTTTGTTGAATATTCTTCAAACTGAAACCGTGGACTGTCCGCGTAATACACAAATCCTGTACACTACAGTAGCCCCCCCCCCCCCCCGTGGTCATAACCCCCAAGCTTTGATTATGGCGATATGCCTAGAAATAATAATATAATAATTCAAAATCAATTAAAGCGTAGGCCATAATAATGAATAATTGTTCATTGTAGACACAAAACTGAATGCCCGTTTCAAGGTCTAAAAACCTTTCCTTCAAGTTCCTATAGGGCGTTCTTTTTTCCCTTTTTCATCGCTGTTTGTGTCTGGCGCCTACGTCTGCTAGTCCCAGAGCTAGGGGGGTTTTATTTGTGTTGAAAGGTCCATACGATCCAAGAGTTCCACCTATGGTGAAATTTTCTCAGGAATCCGAATCTGCGCGTCTTCAAAAATCATCCTGTCCAAAAGTTCCGTAAAAACCCTGTAAACACTAGTACCGTCAAAATCGCAAACTGCGATTTGAAATATTGCGTATGAAGTGATTGTTTGCTAAAATTGTGGAAATGTTATATTTAAATAATTTTTTAATTATTTATTATCCTCACATATGACACAGGCTTTCACATGGATGTAAAATAGTTTGTGTCCGATCAATGACAAATACACAATATAGCTTTAAGTTGGTATTTTAACACATAATTTTACTCATTTTTCATACTTTTTCACTAAATAGACAAAAGACTTTTCTCTCGGCCGATTTTTGTATAGTATAAATGTTTAGTTTTGATTCAAACATGTTCTAGAACTATTGTTGACTTAAAATTAACCCAATTTGGAATAAAAATAATGAGTTATGTGAACATATTACTCGCTTTTTTCGTTAGACGTAAGGGCGGGGGCCCTAGGGTAGTGGTTAGCACCGCTGCCTTTCACGCCAGAGTTCGGGGTTCAGCTCCCGGTCTCGGCGGTTTGAAAGAAACAAAAATGTTTCTTCCCCATCCACGTGTGAAAGTCAGTATTGTGGGGAGCCTCCGTGACCGAGAGGTAGCGTGCTCGGCCTCAGACCGTCAGGGCTCGAATTCGAATCCTGTGTCTGGAGGACAGTGTCATCTCAATCATCCCACCATCCTCAGGAGGTTCTCCTGGCCCAGTTTAGCCTATATGTGCACAAAGGTGGCCTAAAGCCCGATTCATTTCATTTAGTTAGACGTAAAATTAGCTCGCTTTTCTTCAGGCTCGGGAAAATTGACCATATTTCACATTTTTGCCCACTGAGTAGTCAAATTTTAAGCTATATCAATATATTTGATATCAATAGAAAGCTACTGGCACATGCCGTCACATGGATGTAAATATTTTGTAAAATATTGTGCATCTGATCATTGACAAATGCACAAGAAAGCTTTAAGTTGGTATTTTAACCCTTAATTTGATCTTTTTTCATACTTTTTCAGTAAATAGTCAAAATACTTTTTTCTCAACTAATTTTTGTGTATAATAAATATTTAGTTTTGATTCAAACATGTTCTAGAACTATTGTTGACTTAAAATAAACCCATTTGGAATAAAAATAGTGCGTTATGTAAACATATTACATGCTTTTTTGTTTACACGTAAAATTTGCGCGCTTTTCTATGGGCTCAGGAAAATTGTATGTATCTCACAGTTTTGCCCAGTGAGTAGTCAAATTTTGAGCTATATCAATATATTTGATGACGTAAAATTAGCTCGCTTTTCTTCAGGCTCGGGAAAATTGACCATATTTCACATTTTTGCCCACTGAGTAGTCAAATTTTAAGCTATATCAATATATTTGATATCAATAGAAAGCTACTGGCACAGGCACGGATGTAAAATATGTTGTGTCTAATCTTTGACAAATGCACAAGAGAGCTTGAAGTTGGTAATTTAACACTTAATTTTACCTATTTTTCATACTTTTTCGGTACATAGTCAAAATACTTTTCTCTCAACTGTTTTTTGTGTATAATAAATATTTAGTTTTGATACAAACATGTTCTAGAATTATTGTTGACTTAAAATAAACCCATTTGGAATAAAAAATGATGAGCGATTTGAACATATTATACACTTTTTTGGGTTGGATGTAGAATTTGGGAACTTTTCTCCCCCCCCCCCCCGGGGAAATTGACAGTGTTTCACATTTTTGCCCAATGAGTACTGGTTACCCAAATTTAAAAAAAATGTACAAACATCTTTAATATGAGGTAAAAGTAACTATCAATGGCTTTAACGTGGATACATAATATTTTATTTATGTTAAATACGAAATGTACAACAATAAAGCGCTAACTTTGTATTTTATCCCTCCATTTGAACAATTTCCAAAGTTTTCTTGGTCAATACCACCAAGACTTCTCGCTCATGGCAACTTTATATGGTATAAATGTTTGTTATTACTTTTACATTCTCTGGAACCATTTTTGAAAAATTATCTTGACGACTGAAGAAGTGATCACAGCCATTTTTAAAGTTATCCCAGCCACTACAAAAGTTATTTTAGTCCTAAAAGCACAGTGGGTAACGTGATAGTCCACGGGTTCAGTGACTCGTGCGCCATAATGGCGGCTTTCAATTGACGGTGGAAACGTTCGACCATGCCATTCGACTAGGGGTGATAACTCGTGGTACGATTCCGAATAATCCCGAATTGATTACACAAACTATCCCACAATTTGGACTCGAATTGAGCGCCCCTATCAGTGGTGATAGTGGCTGGAGTACCATAACGTGCTATCCACCCGCTGAAGAAGGCATCGGCGACCGTTTCGGCTCTAATATCTACCATAGGTATAGCTTTGGGCCAACGTGTAAAACGGTCGACGCAAGTCAGTAGATATCTAAAGCCATCAGCATAGGGTAAAGGTCCGACTATATTTATGTGGACATGATCAAATCGCTCCTTAGGTTCAGTGAACTTTCCGAAAACTGGGGTGTTGTGACGTAAAACTTTAGCAGTCTGGCAACCCTTACAGGTACGACACCATCTAGCAATATCTATATTCATGCCGTGCCATACAAATCGGGTATTAATCAAAGGTTTGGTAGCTCTATGCGATGGGTGGCCTAAACCGTGTAAGTTTGAAAAAACTTTTCTGCGAAATTTCGCGGTAAGGTACGGCCGGTTGTTTCCCGTGGACACATCACACCAGATCAATTGATTATCGAACGATTTTAATAGTTTGAACTTCATAGTGGATGTAGTCGAGTGTCTTAAACGTGTGAATTCCGCGTCATTAGCTTGGTTGAGACTTAACTCTTTATAGTCTATTACTGGTCCATCATGTATCGCAGACACTGATGGTCGTGACAGCGCATCAGCGACGAAATTTGTCTCGCCTTTTACATATCCAATATCGGTGGTGAATTCAGCGATGAAAGCTAAATGACGTGTTTGTCGTAGGGACGCGCGCTCAGTCACGGATGACATTACGAATGTCAACGGTTTGTGATCAGTATTAACGAAGACATTTCGTCCTTCTAAATTGTGTCTGAAATGTTTAATTGTGGGGTATACCGCCAAAAGTTCACGATCGAACGCGCTATAGCGTGTCCCTGCTGGGTTCAGCTTCTTGCTGAAAAACGAAAGCGGCTGCCACATACCGTTTAAAAATTGCTGCAAAACGCCACCGACGGCGACATCACTAGCGTCGCACGTGATGTTAATTTGAGCCGTAGAATCTGGGTGCACCTGAAGCGTAGCGTTTGCCAATATTTGTTTTGACTCAGAAAATGCTGACTCTGCATTTTTATTCCACTTCAAATCGAAATTTGAGTTCGGTGACAGTCTTGTATGTCCTTCGTTGGCAGCTGTCAGTAAATTATTGAGTGGTGTCAACTTCGCAGCACAATGCGGTATGAAACGGTGGTAGTAATTCACCATTCCCAGATATCTACGCAGTGCTTGTTGCTTTTCGGGCTTAACGAAATCAACAATCGCGTCAACGGCGCTGGGTAACGGCGAAATTCCTTCGGCACAAACGTGATGACCTAGAAAACTTAATTCAGTTGTACCGAACTGACACTTTTCAGGACCAATGATAATTCCGTATTCGGATAGTTGGGCAAAAAGAATTTGTAGATGTTTCTTATGCGTTTTATGATCTGGGCTGGTTACCAGTAGGTCATCCAAATAGACAAAAACAAAATCAAGTCCGCGTGTAACGTGGTCTATAAAGCGCTGAAACGTTTGACCGGAATTTCTTAGACCAAACGGTGTTCTAGTGAAATTAAATAAGCCAAAAGATGTAGTAGCGGCAGTCTTGTGTACGTCGGACTTTGGTAATAAGCTCCGACCAAGTCGATCTCCGAAAATTTTTTCGATCCGGCTAAACGCTGCGTGAAATCTTGTATATGAGGATTCGGATAACGGTCCGGTACAGTCTGTGCGTTTAAACTACGGTAGTCCCCGCATGGTCTCCAATCGCCGTTTTTCTTTGGCACCGTGTGAAGCGCTGAGGACCGCTCGCTGTCGCTGGGTTCAATGACCCCTAGTTTTATCATCTCATCAAACTCGCGTTTTGCGGTAACCAGCTTATCGGGTGCTAACCGTCGTGGTCGTGCAAACACTAGGTGTCCTTTAGTTACTATCTTATGTGTTATACCGTGTTTAATGGTCTCACCCTTTGTCGTAGGGCGTGTCAGTTCCGGGAACTGGCCGAGGAGTTTTGTGTACTCGTTCTGAACAGTGTCTACTCTGTTCAATGACAGTGGTTTAATCGATGACAGTGAAGCGGCAATAGCTAGACCTGTACGCATGTCCCGGAGACATCTGCTTCTCAAGTCTACGAGCAAATTATAGTGGATTAAAAAATCAGCCTCGATTATGGGTATGCCACTATGAACGTCCACGGATATTCGCGCTTTAAGCCGACATCGACGACGCGTTTACAGTTGCCGTAAGTATGTATAGTACTGTTATTAGCTGCCACCAGGAGGAGACTGTCAGCGTCCGAAATCCCGTTAGCGCAAGATTTCGGCAAAACACTGACAGCTGCGCCCGTGTCAATCAAATATCTGCATTTATGTCCTTTATCTGCGACATATAATAACTTAGTATGAGACCTAATGTGACATAGTACGAACAGGGCTCACTGCACAAGCGCACCTTTTCACCGTAAGTTTGGTGGTAGTAGCAAACCTGTGCAGTGGCTGTGTCGGTCGGTTGCGCGACATTATTTTGCGGCGTTTGCGGTGGCGGTGCGAAAGGTCGAACATTTTGTTGTGCATTAGTACAATTATTTGATTTATTAACAAACTCAGTGGCCTGTGCATTCGGCGGCGGAACGAAAGGTGGAGCATTATTCTGTTCATTTCTATAATGACTAGGTTGGTTATTAACAAAACCTGAGGCCTGAACATTAGGAGCAAATGTAGGCGCAGGAGCATAGTTATTATTTACTCGTCCACGTCCTTTACTTCTTTTCCTCTCTGATGTAGTCACGGTTTCTAGTTTTTTAATTCGCCTAGACAAATCCTCCAACAAACCAACTAGCTTGGTGGTTTCTTCTACCTTAATTTCTGCGACCCCCGGCTTACTCTCTTCGACGTCCTCTTCAGCTGCCAGAGCCCGGTCGGCCAAAACGGCCAAACTTTCGAGGGTGGCACTGTCGGGTTGAGTTACCAAATGAGTTCTGATTGAAGCGGGCATCTGCCGGATGAACGCTTGACGAATTACTGCTTTCCCCACCACGGCTTTTGTGCCGAAACCTGCAGTCTTCTGCAGACGCCGCAGGAAACGCGAGGGAATGTCAGTACCAATTCTGTTAACCCTTTCGGGTGTGGTCAAACCTCGTCTCTCTATCAAGATCGCTTTCAGGCTTTCGTATTTATAGGACCTGAAAGGCTGAAGTAGCACGTCCCTCACATTCGATGCGACCTCGCCCGAAAGTGCAGCGCAGGTTAAGCTGTACCTCTCATCATCATCGTTGATCTGGTGAAGAGCGAACTGAGTCTCTATTTGGTTGAACCAGAGTTCAACATCCGAAGCGTAGAAAGTGGCGATTCTGAACTTTGGCAAGTTTGTAGCACGTCTCTGGGACTGCCTACCGAGCCGTGAAGTACTCCTTGAGGAATCGCTCCTAGAGTGAGAACTCATACGTTTAGCTCGGGCAATTCGAGCGAAATCAGCTTTGAGGCGTTGATATTCTTCGTCTGCCTCTCGGAATCGAACCTCATTGTCCTCACTGTCTTGATGATAATCATCTTTAGGTCAAGCACCCGCACCTTCTAGGGGCGTTGACATGAAGCCTTCACTGTCGTATTGCTTCGACATTATGAAATAGTGTATTGAAATTAGCTAACTAGTGAAGCATTTGAGATAGCTGGCCTATTGGCTCTGTGTCTAAATCAGATGAAAAATGTCTGTAATATTCTTAATCTTAGAAATGTAGACTGTAGAAAATGTTCATGCTATGTCGCATGTTGCGAGAAACAGGGGTTGCAGATATAGTTGAAAATGCGTCGCTGAGGTTGCGCCTAAGTGCTGTGCACTAATTCACAAAGGTATATATGATTTTAGTGAAAACTGAAGGTCTATATTTGACATAAGACGTTTTCACTTTTTCACACACATGCATAATGGTATAGTGAAAACCGTAGGTTGAAATTGTACATAAAAAATGTCAGATACAATTATGACATGCTATTCTAAGCTAGGATAATAGTATTTTGTAAATCGACCTGGGTGAAAAAAAAAAAGTCGAAAAACACATGCAAATATTGGCAATGTTTCGCAATAGCGCAACTGTCAAATCGAATATTTCTGTATTTATGAAAAATTTAAACTTCAGAAATAAACTATCGGGAGAAAATTTCGTTCTCAAACTGATAGACTAAATGTGACAGCGAAGAAAAACAGTTACATTTATAATTTTAGAAAAATATTTAAAACGTGACTGACAGTAGTCTATGCTGATTGATGATATAGTATATCATTTCGCTGAAAAATGATATCTGTGATGAACATTCCACGTTTTTTTTTTTTATAATGTCATCACCGAGTCATTCTTATAAACGTCCGAATCAATCGCTTGCTTCGATTCATTGATTGACGTATAAACCGACTGTCGTCGTAGCGGTTGTGTTTATTTCGTCTGTGGTGGGTGTATGTATGATGTATTGTCGGTGCTGCTAACATGTGCGGCAGACAGCATGTGGCTGCCTGTCTGTGTCAGCATGCGTGGAACGGTGTGTACATAGAAACATGATCAGTGGACCCGTCTCGCCTCACATTAGCATATTCATCACCTACTGCGTGCCCAAATAAGGCGCTAAATAGGCTAGAGCGATTACAAACACCGAAGGGCGTTTTAAAGTGAAAAAAAAATCTCACACAATTAGTGTTATAATATCATTTTCGAAACAACTTATTTATATTTCCTCTCTTTGAATCGTTTTGAAAAAGAAAATTTATAAATAATTAAAAAAATTTTTTATTAAAACTAGTCCGTGTATAGTTTTAAACACGTGAGGAATCAGCTCCACCAAATCAAAATGGCGTCCTAATTTATGCTAATGTGATGTCGTGACACAGGTTCACTGTCCAAATGCATGCCGGTTATGGCGGGACACGTGTTTGCCCACGGCGGGCGATCAGCTAAGTTAGGGGAACCAGCGTCCAAAATGGAGCTCACCTACCAAATACATGTACAATATTCAGCATTCTCTGAAATAACATATGATAATAGTAATAAAATATTGACCTACGGTCCTGGGAATATTTTAAACAGACCAAATAAGACCGTTTATTGACATTCATTTAGGGAAACAATTTTATTTTGGCCCTAAACCTAGTAAAGGTTACCCGAGTCGAAGCGATATTTATAATTTCTTGTCGATTTTGCTGAATAATCGACAAAATGACGAGGCTTCGTCTATGGACTTTAAAATCGAGTCACCCAATTATGGTAATCAACGATAAAAAATGAGTTTCCGAAAATACCCACTTCCTACTCGCCTACAGTGGCATTAATAGGATGAAAGCATTTAACAAACTCTTACATTGAAAAAATGATAGACTAAGTCTATGAGAATAATTTTCAGGATTCTTCTAGCGAAACCGACATGGTCGCCATCTTGAAAAAGTGCCAAACGCGTGGAATTTCGTCCAAAAATTAGAAATTTACGCTGTTTTCAACGTAAAAAAACGTGCTTCTCCTCTGATAACTCTTTCTGACTAATTTAAACTGGCATATAAAGAATGACCTACAGTTTTCACGTACCTGATGAAAAAAATGCTATTGATTTTTTTCAAAAAAATCCCTTAAAATTTAATCAAAACTATCCTTGAAAAGAGCGGTTTTCAACTGGCGTCTAGGTGAAAACACTGTTGCGTTGACTATCAGTCGTCAGGGGTCACCAGTATGGTGGGATGGAGAGCCCCTCGCGCCGAAAGTACCTGTAAGTGACCGTTGGAGTCTCTAGTGTAGGGTCGCAATGGCGGACGAGGGAAACTGCCCAATCTTCACCATTTCAACACAAACTTCCTCCCCCGTCGAGTCGACGGTTTCAAATAAATCATAAAACTCTTTCTCCACTTGTCATGTTTATTCGTTAGACATCTGGCAAGAACAAAGCACAACCTCCGCGCACGGCACGTCTTGTTTGACTCAGAGAGAGCGACCTACGGCACGTCCGTAGTCGCCGAGTGTAACGTCTGAAGTGCGGGAAAAGTACCAAGACCGCATGGGCTGCAATTGTGTGCGCCCGGCACCAAGGTACGGAAACGAGGCGGTCGTCCACAGCTTCTCGCGTCCGAGAAGCCGGGGATAACTGCCACCTAAACTTAACGAAGTAAGGATCCTACAGATCTACAGTATGTCATTTCTGACTAACAGTCGTGACGCAAAATTCATTTCTGGCATCAATACTGTAACCTTAGGTGTCTAATGGTAAGCATCGGTGACCTTACAACCCTTATTATATGACCTTCAAATACCATACCAAAGTAAAAAAAAATGACCAGTGGTTGTCATAGTGAAAATACATCTTTTACAAAAGTGGTCCAATAGTTGCATGTGATTTCTCATTTCTGACCAGCTTTGGGCGCGGAATCCATTTCTGGTATCACTAATTTCATTCTAGGCATCAGTGACCTTACAAACCTTATTCTATGACATTCAACCTCGGTATGAAAATTAGAAATGATCAAAATCGTTCATAGGGAAAACACAATTTTTCACAAGTAGTCCAATAGTTGTGTCATATATGGTTTCTCACTAGCTTTGTGACACTGAACCAATTTCTGGCATCAATTGTATTATTTTAGGCACCTGTTATCGTTAAAAATGAGTAGTCATCTGTCATTTTAGAAGAATTTAGTGACTGTGAATCTATTTGTGGACATAAAATATAATTGGAGTCGTCAGGATCTTGCAAACGCAAAATTGGCTTACATGGAATTCACAATATGAAAATATGAATGCAATTATTTCTTATAAAGTTTTATATCTGGGGAATGCATTACTAATGGCACTTTATTTGGTAAAACTAGATAACACGATAACAATTTCTTCACTCATTATAATAGACGAGAAGTATAGTCAATGTGGAGGCAACATATGCAATTGAAAACGAGTTGGGCAAAAACAAATCTTCCAAATTACACATAACAAAAAAGCTAGATGTATTTCCCATTGATGAATGGTTATAAATGTATTGATATGAGAAACGACATTCTTCACGCCAACATAATTACGACATGCTTAAGGCCATATCTATTCACTGTAGGGGTAGGCCTGAGATGGTTTTTATCACTTTTTCACCACCTGGCAGCTCACTGGAGAGTCGTTGCATGCTGTGTGGCATGGTACTAATTAACTAGTCCAAAACAACCATCTAACAGAAGCTGAAGCCTCCACGAGTCTGGCAATACTCTTTGTTGTTCCTCTCAAAGCCGCAGCTCTCGCATCACAGAGCCTTCATTTGAATGATAGTATACATAGTCAGGGACCATGTCCACCAAAATAAGGTCCCGTGGGAATTTTTGTATGATACTAAGTCACCCATCCAGATATCTCAAGGACATCCCAAATAACAAAAAAAACATGTTGGCAGTCTGAAATATGTGGGGGGGGGGGGGGTTTGGTGAGGCATGTAAGAAAATTGTATGATTTTACTTGGCTGACTTTGTGATAGAGCATTAAAAACATCCAAATAATATTTTTTAGCCATTTTTGGAAACAGTAATACCACATTTTGTCATTGACTATATTCAGGACGAAACATAGGTTAAGTTATGATTTTTTTCAGAAAACACGAGCCCACCCTTAGAGCGCTGAAAGTCAATATTTTCAAAAAAATCACTAAATTCGTACAATGTAACATTCTCGTTTGCTCTACATGTGTATGATTATGATTAGAAGGGGTGTCAATTGTAACAGATGCAGATCTGTCCTACTGATAGGTTTGAGCAAGGAATTTAGATTACTTGGTTTGAATGGGTATTATGAGGCTTGTTGGGGTCAATAAAATATGATGACTTGCTGGCAAAGGGAAAAAACAAATTTTCGGGTAATATGCCAGCAAAGGGAAGGCTGGATGTAAAGTTAGTATCTGACTTGTTCATAACAAACACATCAAAATGAGTTAATGTGATCTTTGGCATTGTCATTTTACTGCATTGTTATCTATGTCTTGGAATACTAAATGATCAATAAATAATCATAGACTTGTAAATAATTATATAAAACTCACAAGCCCAACAACTGATAATTTGACGTATTGTGTAATATTTCATATAATGTTTTGTTAATATATATACATACTAAAATAGTATATGATAAAATTTGATCATACTAGCAAATTAGATTTTATGAAGTATTTAGATAAATATTTTCTAGATATACGTATATGTACTTGCTAGCATTTACAAAATCTATGCTACTTTGAACACATAACGGAAACATCCAGTGAGCTATCAGCTTAGAAAGTCTGTTAAATTAGAGAATCCTTCCTCACCAACAGCAAATAGATAGGGACAACAATCACTGACTTTTCCCAATGTTAAAGTGTCAAGACGTTGTTCGTGTAAACTTTCTAAAGCAACATTTATTGGCATAGAGTAAAACAACCGTAAAACAACTATTGCTCTTAGACATAATACTTACAAGAGACTTAAGCCACATACTGATGAAAAAGTCAAAAAAGGTAAGGTCTCATGACATCATAGTGGTTTTAAGGCATACACCAGTAAAACATATTTATATCAGAAGAGGTATAATGCACCTATACATTGAGGAAACGGTACTAGATTAGCCTACACCCCCCCCCCCCCGATTTCCTTTTATAGTTGCATCACTGTTATCTTGAAGGCTAAGTCCTATACTATACTGATACATATTTAACGTAGTTAGGAGAGTACCCCATCCTGACTTTTGCCTTCATACACCCTCAGGGTTACAGGTCATGGTTTCCCATTCTCAGATAAATAAGTATATAAAAAGTATGCTGCGGAAAATCCAACAAACACAAGATGCAATGCGCATATCCGTACAACTACACATGGAATGGAAATTTTACGTCTTAGTGAACAGTGAAGACATTGTAATACCCCAGCAGCTGATGACCCCTAAGGTTGAATTTATATCGTCAAAAATATCTGAACTTCAGATATGTTTCGTCCTGAATGTATTCAATGACAAAATGTGACAACATTGGTATTACAGCTATTTATAACTATAAAAATAGGATTTTGTTACTACAAGGGGCCGAAAAACTGTAACCAGTGAGATTAACTCCTCCGGACTTTTGACCTTGTAAGTCATGCAACAAAGTAGCTTATTTATAATTTGATATAGAGGTAGCAGATGACAGATGTATCAACTGATGTTAGCACACATTAGAATGCTCATAATCATACAAATGTACAGGGAACGGAAACGTTACATACTACTAACTGTGTTAGGTTTTTTTTAATATTGACTTTCAGCGCTCTAAGAGTGTGTTTACGCTTGACGAAAAAAATCTACATTTCACATATGTTTCATCCTGAATATATTCCAAGAACAAATGTGGCCAGAGTGGTATTAAAATTGTTTATAACTATAACAGTGACGATTATGTTATGACAAGGAATCGATAAAATGTAACTAGTTCCCATCCACTCTTTTGAGCTCATAATTAAATCATACAACAATGTGGGATTATTCTAATTTGATATAGAGGTACCAGATGACCGATGTACCAAATGAAGTCAACAGACATTAGCATTATCATAATCATACAAATGTACAGGAAACGGCAAAATTACATTTTACAAATTATGTTAAGTTTTTTTTTAAATATTGACTTTCAGCGCTCTATAGGGTTGAAGTACGTTCTGTTAAAAAATCAAAACTCTCATAATTTGTCATACTATCTTTAATGAAAGATCAATAGGATCAACAGTGATTTAAAAATAGTTAATTGTGCTTTGTATTTTTTAATAACTTAGGGTTAAAAAATGTACAGTCTTTGGGGCTCGACGGTACCCTTGAACATCCCTCAGTTTAAGTATTTTGCTGCCTCTGGAAACCTCTACACCCACCCTAACAATGCTCTGGAGATATTTCTCTAACACCTCTACCACTTTTTGTGTCAAGCAAACTAAACAAAACTAGCAGTCTTTTGAAACTTAGCTCCCAGACTATATATGCTCCACCATTTTGTCCCACACAATATTTCATTTATCACTAGTGTTCATAAATTAACAAGATAATAACCACTGCAATAGTTGTATTTTATGTTTTGTATCATATGATAGCATTACAGTTGCAAAAACGTGTCAAAAATATCCTCTGGATATTTTTTAATGCACTCCCACAAAAATTTCCACGGGATTGAATAAGCTCCTCGACTAATATCTTTACTAAACACCAGTGCGGGTTTCAAAAATGTAAAATCACCACAGATCAAAACATTTTGATTCGGTTGGAGACGTATATTCGTCAAGGTTTTGTATATATAGTATTGCAGGCTCAGCTTCAACCGGCGAGCATGAAATGAGTGTTCGTCTGTCTTCACTTTAAAACTTTAAATAGGAGAGGTTCTATATACCTATAAGCACAATCTCAAACCTTGGTTGGCGATCATATTCAATACATCCAAGTACAATCGTCTCGCCGATCCATGCACAATACAGCCGTAATCTAGCTTGAATCTGATTTATGACTAGCATACTCTTAGTAGGGTTGTCCTGTCACCACCCCATTCCTTGTTGGATATAAATTGCAACAGATGTAATGATTTCTATACTTCTCTCAATTTTATATGTAATGTGCGGTATACAATTTAACTTACTCCCCCAAAAATACTGAGAAATTTGAAAGTCTATTTAACAGGGATTGGTTGTCCACATGGACAGTGTCCAGTGTGTAAGCTATTTTTCTTAGATAAATGTACACCCAAAGTTTTTGAGGAAGAACATACTAAGTACACATGTAACTACTTGCAGGCCTGTTCATGTTGCTGGATTACAAATAAATAGCAAAGTCGTCTACATATAAAGAAATTTTAGATGCCTGCTGGTAAAGCCTTGCCGTGTTAACTTTTATTGTAAATATATTTGGCGACACAGTGCTTTCTTGTCGCACACCTCCCTCTTGCGAACATAGTGTTATCTGATCTGACTTTACATTTCCTCCCTTATTAAAAAAACTATTTGTGAACTATTTGTAAACACCGCCAGTGCCGACCACTGTGAACACACCTCCACTCCATCAGTTAGATATCTACATCATAGGTGTGAAGGCCAAGGATAATCGTTATGAAGGTGTTTAATCAGTGCCAATGTCCATGGTGGGTTTGAATTGGACGTGACAATAGTTGAAAGGGACATGGCGCCTTTTCAATAGATGATGGACAACATGGCGCTCATGGAGGGCACCGTGGCGCTCATGAAGGACAGCATGGTACAGTGCCCTGCTAGAAAGGCTTCATGAAACACTGAGAAACGATTATATTCATATTTTTATTCTATCCACTAGCAAAGTTGGACTTTTATCTACATCTAGTTTGGATTTGAAAGATCCTGAGGACACCCATTGTAGCCTAATTGTATGCCCTCAAATAGATTCACAGTCACCGAATTCACCTAAAATGAAACATTACATCTAATGTTTAGCGGATGCCTAGAATGACATTATTGATACTAGATGGTCACATCAGATGTAACTATTGAGCTACTAGTAAAAAATGTATTTCACTATAACGGATTGTGATCATGTTTCGACCTTCATGCGGCCTATAATTGTAACTTGAGGTCCACAAGTTGGTTCCACTCCCCAAAAATTGTCAGAAATGACATATCACACTTGATTATCGGATTACTATTTGAAAATCTATTTTTTTCGAAATATCCGCTGTCGGCCATCTTGGATTTTTGCCGATTTTTTGCCAAACTCGACATAGGATTCATGTGAAATTTTAGGAGAGCAATGTATGACGATTATTTGGGGATACACCAATTTTCAGCTCTGACACCCAATTTTCTACCCCACACTCAGTATTCACGTCGATTTTTCATGAGTTGACGGCGGCCATTTTTAATTTTCAGTAATAACTAAAAAAGGTGCCAGTCTGGCATGCTTGCACATATCACGCGAGACATATCATGTAATCTAAAAAAAGTTTGTATATACCAATTTTCCAGGTTCCACCCTCGGCGACCTGACTATTGATAACTTGTTAGGGCTGAAAATGGCCGCCATATAGCTTTGCTGTATTTCTGTAATAAACGATTTATTTTTTTGTCATCCAAATAAATTGTGTTTAGTATAGGTAGTAGATAGTGGCTGATATGATTACCAACCCCTCCATTCCGTCCATACCGCACTGCTTATTTGGCCCCTTATGAGATTTTGCCACCTGTCTATACTCCCAAAACGCCCACCCACCACTTTCTGAGGCTAATACTGGTTGGGTGGGCGTTTTGTGATCATTACGGATAATGGTGGTGTGTGCAGTTTGCGTTTCAAGAACAACGTTCCCAAGACAACCGCTTTGGGTGTTTTAGGCATGTGTGGGCTACCTATATTATGTTTTTGTTTTTGTTACTGTGGTTTTCGGTATTTTGTGACATTACAATTAGCTGTAGCTTATAAGTTCTGACACCTTTATTAATACGTTGAACTGACAACATCTTATAGCACATCTAACAAATAAACACCGATAAGAGATTGTCTTATTCATGTTATGTTCATATTTATGTTTTCTAATTAGCAAGCTAGGACATTATTAGTTCGTAAGACAGGCTTGTACGTTCTACATTAACATCACAAACATTGGTCATACAGCTGGAAGTATCCAAACTATTCACACTTACACGACGACAATATTATCGTTGTCATTTTAGTCTAGTAGTAGTATTAGTATATGGTTGCTTTACGTCACAAAAAAGTGGCATTCTAATACGAAAAAAACAGTGCAGTCCTATGATGAGATGAATGATATACAGATAATAACGGGCTGATAAGGCATTGCGGGTTGTTGTGAGTGTTTCCCTTCACTCGCCCAGTAAGGGGTTCTGGGTATGGCTAAAGGATTTACACCCAGGCATGCCCAGACGTCCAGAGAAACTCTGCTATCCTAGGCTCGGATAGTCCCTAGAATAGCAGTAGCTAAGGGTAACCCCATCCATCCCACATGAGACACATAATGTCTAACACTATTGCCGCTTGTTTTAATGCTACCACAATCAACATCGCACTGATGGAAGTGCCTGCACTGATACAAGAGCTGCATTAGCATCGCTGTTGAACTGAGGAGCCAAGGTATGGCGCTGGCAATCCGTCCGAAGACACATGGAGGCTGCAGCCTTTTTTAGCTGTCAAGATTGTCGCGAAAGTATCTTTTTTATTAATGGCAGTATTAATTTCAATTTTTATAGTTCTTTAATAATATTTTTGTGTTGTTGTGTAAATGTTTCAAAAAAAAGATAGGGGGCGGGTGTGGCCAATCCATTTTTAAATCGACTAGACCGCTAATGGCGGTAATAATTTGCATTTTTGTAAAATCCTCAAAGGTGACAAGAGGGTATCACCCAGTTTCTCAATCTAGGGTATATCAATATTCGAAAAATGCTATAAAACGTTGTATGAACCCCAATGCAAGCTTATCTCATGTTTTCTCAGACTGCTTCGCGGTATGCACTAAGGCTGTTGTTTAGGTTTTGAAAACGTGGCACTTACTACTTTTACACGATTATTTACCACTGACAATGAATTTTCCCCGCAGATTTGGGAAATATTTAGGCCGCCTGATGTCAACCCAGTGTTGTTTTTTTGTTGACCCACCGTCTGCGAGGATGACCCAACGTTATTGGGCAACCATATACAGTGCTAACCCAACATTTAAAAAAAATATTGAGTCACTGTCTCGTGTTTGCAGGTAAGCTTCTCGTACATTGCTTCGGAAATCAGCGTGTGCACAAAGCAAGACGTGATGGCAGATGTCAGAATATATCAGAGATACTGTCTTGTACATAGACCTAATAAATGTTTTATTTAGGAAGTGACGAATCTGTCTTTGAATCTTTTAATAATGGAAATTGACCAGAATTTGAGTGCCTCAGCTAATCAAATATTTTAATTTGGGAGATGTTTATTTTTCATAAATGGAAATGTTTTTCGTCATCTGAAGCTGGAAGTTGCGTTAGCAATTCCAGCTTTAAATGAATGAAAAATAATTTGAAACAATTCAGCAGGACAAGGGTTAAATATAATCATATAAAATAAATACAAAAACAAATCAATTCACATAAAAATAACCATATCCAGTATTGAATAGTAAACATGTGCACATCAGACAAAATATGGACTCAGTTAATTTAAAGCCTGGTTTGGTTGCCTGCTTTTGCTAGCACGCACCTCAAAAAGGTCTATGCAAGCAACGCTGAAAAAAATATGACCCATTGGTCCCACTCCTGGCGGTTTGATTAGCGGTCACATCTGTGGTCAGTTTGGTATTCTGGTTAGACAATGACATCACCAGATCACTGTCGCCTGATGAAGGTGTCATGACTTGTTACTTGGCCAGTCCTGTGAAAATGAGCAACGCTCAGATGACACTGTGCTGTGCTGGAGGGGGGGGGGGGGTAACAGCAGTAGCTTTTACAAGGCCGCTACTTTGAGTCATAGTAATCCCAATTTTTCTCTAGCGTTTACAACGCCGACCTAGCAATATATGGTCAAACTCTCGTGTTTACGTATAGTTAGACGGGTCACTTGACTGGCACTGCTTTTCCAGATAAGGAGCTGTATCTTGCTTAAAGACCACATAAATTTAGACATAATGGCGGCCGTTCATACTGATTTTAAAGAATTATTCAACTGCAAAACGCGCATGCCTGGGACGGTCAAGTGTATGCCAACAGTAGCCTATTGAGTACAGATTGACGGCATTAATATAGCCACTGAACTGATTACAAGATACTACTTAAACGAGACATTGATCCAATGCTGTTTTAATGCTAGGCCAACGTCTGCGACGCTGGCCCAACATTGAACCAACATTGAATAAATGTACAATGTTTGAGAGAAAGTCCTCCTGCGCTGTCAATACAAACTTGGGGTCAAACAGTTTTAACATCCCCGCAGTAATACAGTCAGTTTGTTTGCAAGCCAGCGACCAAGTAGGGGCAAGGGCAAAGAGCTTTGAATTATTAACTCATAGATGTCGCTCAAGTATATATGTGAAATTGCTGTGATTTGAGAACTTGCTCTTAATGAGGCTTTGGGTATGAAACGCATATTTAGCATTATTATGGAATAGGGCCTTGGCCTACCCACGGGCACTATTGCCTTCTGGGGGACCCTTGTCTCGCGAATTTTTACAGTTGACCACACCTTTAATTGCTGGATTCAAAGTTTCAATTGTTTATATTTTCGTCATATATTATCGATTTATCCGGTGCAACATACTGATCCGACTGTTCACGTGTAAATATAATGCCAGTCCTGCAAACGTTTAACATAAGACGTATTTGCAGAATAGTTTTCAAGAAAGACATCCATACATTTTTCAATAGTGTGTGTCAGCCCAGTCGAGAGAATCTACCCTATGTGTTCTGTCATCGCAATGTAAGGCCCTATAACAAGATTAGTAACAGAAGCACGCTATCCAAATTAAATCAAATGATAAAAGCTAATTTACCTTTCAATTACTTGTGTTTTTTTCGCACTTATTAATCATTGCAATGCAAATTACACAATGACAGCGCTTTGAATATCGTCATAACAAACACAAAATAAATAAAAACAGACCTACTTGTTTGTGTGCAAAACAGCAGTCATCATATTATGTCTGCGAGCAGGGAGAACGGATCAAATGCTCTTTCAATGTTGTTCAACCGTCTGCGACGTAGGCCCAACAGTGTTTCAACATTGGGTGAATATATCATATTTGCTGAGAGGGTTGCGGGAGGGGGCTGCCTCTGCGCTACTTCTTAATATCGTGACACAACCATTGTATGGAGTGCCAAACACAAAATAAAGCTGATTTAATTTAAGCGTGGCTGATCTGGCTCCCTTATTAATTGCATTTGTAATGCATCCCGTATTGCATTTGTAATGCATACCCTACTTTACTGGGCAGTAGGCGAGCGTCATAAGGCACATTATATCCTGAGCAACGCTGAAAATGTTTGTACAAACAATGGAAACCAAATGTTTGTTTTCAATTTAAAATACTGTGGACTTCCCACAAGTCGCAAAATCGCCAATTCTCAAAAATCTGAACCCAAAATTACCAGATCTACAGTAATCATAGTTTGTTCTTTCTGTTTCATTTGAATAACTATGTTATGATTCTACTGTCATTATCAATATGTAATTGTTTATTTGTTGCAGTGCGGGAATATACTTTAGACGTCAGATTCCGACGTCAAAATTCGGCCCCCGCGGTAAATGTTTGGTGTCAAATTAAACGAATATGAATAATACTCACTCATTGTGGGTCGCGGTAGCGAGACACAAGTTGGTGAAAAAGGATATATAATAACTAGGTAGGTAATGGGGTAATATATGCTACTAATGGGCCTGCCTCCATGGGCAATGTCTCAGTTACGAACAATAGGGTGCACGGTCGGTCATTGAGACCATGCCTGGTGGGGTGGATGAATGTATCCTGGTTCATGTTCCATTATATTTTCAGCACACACGTAGTAGGAGCAGCGATCATTTTTTTCAGTATCATCCACATAGATTCACATGACAACATAAGAATGAGCTGCAAGGGACACCCACATAAATACATATAGTCATGGCAATCGAAACATGCTTTTCATAGAAACAAAATTGTACATCAGAGTTACCCTGCATCTCAACCACACCCTAATAGTTTATTTATGTTAACGTAAGCTAGAGCGAAATCCTACAGTATTATTCTGTAATAGGCTGGGACAGGGAAACTAATGTACAGTGTTTGATGTCTGTCCACTAAAATCCTTCATTATTTCTTTGTCACATCGGACCAATTTCATTATACACCAATTGCATTACTCACATGCCCTCACCCGTGCACGCACAGTTTCTCCTCCCCGCAAAAATTTATTTGAGACTGATTTTCAGGGACGCGGAGAACGGATGCGGACTGAGACTTGACGTAATACGGAGGTATTTTCGTAACCCTTCTTAGCCCTTTACCCCTTAACCGCCGGTGCCGCATATCTTCGGGTTTTCATTTTTTATTAGCACATTAAATACCACATTGTAAACATGTTAAAAATAAAATGTGTCATCAATCAGCAAGATTTGAAAACAGTTGACCTCCATTTTGTCAAATCTGAATAATTTTCACTCACTTGAAGTTGTGGATCGCGTCAGCGAGACACAATTACAGATTGAACAATTTGGCGGTTAAAAGGGTAAATGTTAATCACCATTTAAAAAAAAAAAATATTTAAGATGAAAACTAGGAATCAAAATTTGAGAGTGTGGTACGGACAAGCAAGAACAGGAAGGGCAGGATTGAAAGCAAAATAGGAACAGAGCCTACGGACGACGCTTGCGATAATAAGGATATAGGTCTGGCCGCCCTTTTATGCAGCTTGTCTTAAGTAAGCCATATAGCTATATTTTATTCTAATAAATAGAAGCATTTTTGAAAATGAAAATAAGTTGAATGCAAAATTGTATGATAAATCATACAAATTCACAATTAAAACATATATACTTTACTGATCAATGATGCTTATTAGCCTTACTATGATCATTTTGATCAACCTGATTGTTCATACATGTATGTATTATTGGTGTGGCCTTATATGCCTCATAGTAAACGCTGGTGTGGCTTTGTGTCTCACAATGTTGATTTAACGCTAAGCCAACATTGCGTGAACCTTCCATGCTTGTTGGGAGATCTTCGCTGTGTCCAGGATAGTATGAACCAGGGCAAGTTTTCGTTGTATTTATTCGTTTGGCCTAAACTACCCTATACGATCATTCATTGTGTTTGTATTTAATTTCCCTAGAAGACACAAATCGAGGACGTACAGCCATAAACCATCTACCGGGATATCCTCTGGTCTAACCCTTCAACCTTTACAGCGCGGAGATCAACATAAGGCGTCAGAATCTATTGTTTAACCCTGAAACCCTTATGCTGCCGGGACTGTATATATGCGTTTTCAAGTAAATGCTGGACCAAATAAATTAAACTCGAATTGCTAAAATATTTTCGAATTGCTAAAATATTTTGTGGTTGAGGCTTAGTTAATCTAATATTACAATTTTGAAGACGTATATTGTTTGATAAATATAATCAGTTTTCGTCATTTGGAACTGGAAATTGCGTTTGCAAGTCCAGCTCCGAACGACGAAAAATAGTCCGAACAATTCGACAGAATAAGGGTTCACCCTTTAACCGCCAAATTATTCAATTTGATTGTTCACCCACTTGAAGTTGTGTCTCGCTGACGCGATCCACAACTTCAAGTGAGTGAAAATTATTCAGATTTGACAAAACGGAGGTCAACTGTTTTCAATATTGCTGATCGATGTCACATTTTATCTATGACATGTTTACTTCCTCACGATGTATCAAGGCATCCTTTCGCATCTCGGAAGAATGACTTAATTTTCTATAATAAAGAACATTTTCATGAAACTGTTTTATAAATAACTCCATCTTTTTTTAAATTGTGACAGGAATTTGCGGCTTGCAGTGTATGTAGATGGCAATGATAAAATTGGATTTGACCGGATTGGGCTTCATCATGTGGATCCATCTACAGTTCAGGAAATACCAGGCATTCACTCAAGGTTGGTACAATGCTGAGCCAGCGTCGTAGACGGTTGGCCAACATGACAACAGCATTGCTTTATTGTCAGCTAGGTTGGAAATGGTTCACATAGCATCATCTTTTAAAGAAGCAGGGTCGTTTCGCTTTACTTAACCATAATATTTACATTACAGTGAACCGCACTCGTGTGGAAGTTATTCATGGTGCGCATGCGGGTGGGCTCACAATGTTTACTAATGATGACCTAGTTACAATAGTTTTAAAGCTAGCGATATACAGATCTAATGTTCAACACTGTCGTTTGATACCGCATTGAGCCTTTGTTGACACATGTTTCTCAAAACAAGAGGCGTTAGGCCAACAGTAAAGTTGGCCCAACATTGAATTAACATCGGCGTTCTGCGTTAGGTTATGTAGGATAAAGCGCGAAACACACCAACGCGATTGTCAGCGCGACGTTCCGCGTAACGTCCCTCGCGACGTTTGAGAAAAAAGTTGTTTGAATTGTGGGCCAGCCCACAAATAAAAAAACATTGTCCCAAACGTCGCGCGGCACGTCGCGCTGGCAATCGTGTTGGTGTGTTTCGCGCTTTACTTATGCAGCACAGTTTCTAAAACCTCCTCACTCAGGAGACCAAAAAGGCTGGCTCGATGCGTACACAACGTTGGCCGACGTTGCAGACGTTATGTCAGCATTAAGTATTGCGTCAGGCACCGGCGTTTTCAGGGCCAGTTGATTGGCAAGTTAATTCATGTCAAGGACTAATATCCTCGAAAGAGGGTTTTATCAATAGCTATTAACGCGTGTCATATAACTCTTTCAAGTCTGGATTCACCATTTTCATCTTCACCCACTACAGGCCCATTCGAGTTGGTCTCAAATGAAACAAAGATATTGATATTGGTAAACAAATCATTCTGAAACCCCTATGTATGTGTAGGAAATTGAGGCATTCTTCAAAGATGCAAAATGATGCTTTGGTGCATCTTGATGATTGATAGGGTTATTAAAGTGGATGGAAATCTGTTCTCAGATCAGATTAGATGCATACTAATAAGGAGGTGTTGCATCGTGTACAGGAGCAATCCAGCAGTGTACCGTATGCTGCATAGTAATCAGGATCATGTCCAAGTAAACACTATATGATCAGGTGATACTGGCTCGATGTAATTTGTTGATCCGCCTTCTGCGAGTCAGACCCACTATTGAACCAAATATGGCAATAAGACAGTAGGACAGTAGTTTATTCATAAGATCTGTATATGTACAGGCATGTATGTATATGCCAGGTGGGCACGTACATGTATGGTGGTGACAATTATACTCTATAATACAATATTTACACAGGGTTATAATAATTATTGTTACTATGGTATTATTCGTAATATCTATGCGAAGAGCTTAAATGCATTTATTAATATTTGTATATATTTACATAAGTTCGCCAGCTGTATGGTGCTTTTCACATTCATTAGATTATAAAATGATAGAGCTGACTGAGATTGAACCAGAACCTTTTTAATGTATTTCTTACGGGCTTCGTTAAAACGTGGGCATATTAGATAAACAAGAAACAAATCGTTACACAGTTCACATACTCTCAAATTACGGGGGATATTAGTACGGCAACCAGACGCTATTGGAAGATTGTGCTTTCTGCAACGAAATCTCGCCATTTTACATCGCTGGTGATATGATAGCGTCAATAAATAATCTTCAAGATGCAGAGACGTTTTAAACATCCTGTAGTTGATGCTTTTGCTACTTATAATCATTTCAGATGACCATTTCTGAAAGAATTGGTCCCTGATACGTTGCTTTAGTATGACTTTAAAATGATTTGTACTAAATGGAAGACGTTGGTGTTCCCATGCGCCTGCGAAACCATAACTTTCCAATACGTTTTTAACTGCCATTACCCAAGGTGAGCGAAAATTGACATTTTTGTACATTTTTAAAAGTATTTGAAATAGTAAACTTGATACTTTGCGATTTTCCTCAACTTGTTTAATCCTTGCCCAAAACATGACCATTCTACTTTGTGAGATTAAGGAGAAAGGCGTAGCTCCCAGTTCACCATATACCATATTAGTACATGTAGATTTGTTCACACCTAATACATATTTGCAAAATATGAGGTGTAACTTTTCCAGGATGTCTGTACCTTCATGAGCCCAGACCTCACACCCATATAATAAAACAGGCTTTACTAGCACATCAAAAGTTGTAATTGAATGTATATTGACAATTGAAGTTGTCTGTTTTTGCGCAGTATAGCTCTATTGCCTTTATCATACAATTATTTCTCAGCAAGTGTGAATTTTCCATTGAAATTAAAACTTACACCCAAGTATTTATAGTGATCAACCACATCCAGCTTATTTTCACCAAAAGAAAATTCAGGTCTGTTTCTAATTTTACCTCTCGAGAAGACAGTAACCTTTGATTTTGACACATTTATTTTGAGTTTCCACAAATGACAGTATTCCTCCATCAAATTGATCGAGTAATGTAAATCTTTTGGCGATTCGGCCAATAGGACAGTGTCATCTGCATACAGTAAAATATATAATTTTAAAAGAGCACAAAGATTATTTTCAAAAGTTTGTGTTGTTAAATTGCGTATTTCTTTTAAGCCCATGTGCGCTTCTTGCTAAAACTGTTGCAAATCATTTAAATAAAGTGAAAATAAAAGAGGAGACAGCCTGTCAAACCCCGATGAGACATGCAAAATTCTCAGTCAATAAACCATTGATGTCTACACATGATTTGGCTGATACATATTATATACAACTCGGAAAATCCCGAAATGTTACATTCTAATAGTTTTGACCACCTACTGATTTTGTCGAAGGCCTTGCTATAATCGATATAACAACAGTATAATCTTTTTGGCTTAATTTAATATATATCAATTAATTTTTTTAAAGCAAACGTGTCTGATGGTGTATCCTACGGAAACATCTGCATGTGTAAGTGTGATGGTGCGCAATCCTGCTTTAATGCTGGCTTTTACTTACCCAAGTTATTGCATTATCCATACACAGCTACCTGTTCATACCCAGCTCCCTGTCCTTACTCAGCTACATGTCCATGTCCAGCTGCTTGTTCATGTCCAGCTACATGTCCATACCCAGCTACATGTCCATACCCAGATACACGTCCATACCCATCTACATGTCTATACCCAGTTACATTTCCATACCCAGCTACATATCCATACCCTGCTAGTTAGGCCTACATACCCAGCTACATGTCCATACCCTGCTAGTTAGGCCTACATACCCAGCTACATGTTCATACCCTGCTAGTTAGGCCTACATACCCAGCTACATGTCCATACCCTGCTAGTTAGGCCTACATACCCGGCTACATGTCCATACCCTGCTAGTTAGGCCTACATACCCAGCTACATGTCCATACCCTGCTAGTTAGGCCTACATAACCGGCTACATGTCCATACCCTGCTAGTTAGGCCTACATACCCAGCTACACGTCCATACCCAGCTACATGTCTATACCCAGCTACATGTCCATACCCAGCTACATGTCCATACCCTGCTAGTTAGGCCTACATACCCAGCTACATGTTCATATCCAGCTACACGTCCATACCCAGCTACATGTCTATACCCAGTTACATGTCCATACCCAGCTACATGTCCATACCCTGCTAGTTAGGCCTACATACCCGGCTACATGTCCATACCCTGCTAGTTAGGCCTACATACCCAGCTACATGTCCATACCCTGCTAGTTAGGCCTACATACCCGGCTACATGTCCATACCCTGCTAGTTAGGCCTACATACCCAGCTACATGTCCATACCCTGCTAGTTAGGCCTACATAACCGGCTACATGTCCATACCCTGCTAGTTAGGCCTACATACCCAGCTACACGTCCATACCCAGCTACATGTCTATACCCAGCTACATGTCCATACCCAGCTACATGTCCATACCCTGCTAGTTAGGCCTACATACCCAGCTACATGTTCATATCCAGCTACACGTCCATACCCAGCTACATGTCTATACCCAGTTACATGTCCATACCCAGCTACATGTCCATACCCTGCTAGTTAGGCCTACATACCCGGCTACATGTCCATACCCTGCTAGTTAGGCCTACATACCCAGCTACATGTCCATACCCAGCTACACGTCCATACCCAGCTACATGTCTATACCCAGCTACATGTCCATACCCAGCTACATGTCCATACCCAGCTACATGTCCATACCCTGCTAGTTAGGCCTACATACCCAGCTACATGTTCATACCCTGCTAGTTAGGCCTACATACCCGGCTACATGTCCATACCCTGCTAGTTAGGCCTACATACCCGGCTACATGTCCATACCCTGCTAGTTAGGCCTACATACCCAGCTACACGTCCATACCCAGCTACATGTCCATACTCAGCTCCCTGTCCATACCCAGCTACATGTCTATACCCAGCTACATGTCCATACCCAGCTACATGTCCATACCCTGCTAGTTAGGCCTACATACCCAGCTACATGTCCATACCCTGCTAGTTAGGCCTACATACCCGGCTACATGTCCATACCCTGCTAGTTAGGCCCACATACCCAGCTACATGTCCATACCCTGCTAGTTAGGCCTACATACCCGGCTACATGTCCATACCCTGCTAGTTAGGCCTACATACCCGGCTACATGTCCATACCCTGCTAGTTAGGCCTACATACCCAGCTACACGTCCATACCCAGCTACATGTCTATACCCAGCTACATGTCCATACCCAGCTACATGTCCATACCCTGCTAGTTAGGCCTACATACCCAGCTACATGTCCATACCCTGCTAGTTAGGCCTACATACCCGGCTACATGTCCATACCCTGCTAGTTAGGCCCACATACCCAGCTACATGTCCATACCCTGCTAGTTAGGCCTACATACCCGGCTACATGTCCATACCCAGCTACACGTCCATACCCAGCTACATGTCTATACCCAGTTACATTTCCATACCCAGCTACATGTCCATACCCTGCTAGTTAGGCCTACATACCCAGCTACATGTCCATACCCTGCTAGTTAGGCCTACATACCCGGCTACATGTCCATACCCTGCTAGTTAGGCCTACATACCCAGCTACACGTCTATACCCAGCTACATGTCCACAACCAGCTACATGTCCATACCCAGCTACATGTCTATACCCAGCTACTTGTCCATACCCAGCCACATATCCATACCCAGCTACATGGCCATACCCAGCTACATGCCCTTACCCCGCTACATTTCCGTGTCCAGCTACACGGCTACACGTCCATACCCCGCTACATGTCCATACCCAGCCACATATCCATACCCAGCTACATGTCCATACCCAGCTACATGTCAATACCCCGCTACATGTCCATACCCAGCTACATGTCCATACCCCGCTACATGTCCATACCCCGCTACATGTCCGTGTCCAGCTACATGTCCATATCCAGCTACACGGCTACACGTCCATACCCCGCTACATGTTCATACCCAGCTACATGTATATACCCAGCTACATGTCCATGTCCAGCTTCATGTCTGTACCCAGCTGCATGTACTATGTCCATAACCAGATACATGTCCATACCCAGCTACTTATCCTTACCCAGCTACATGGCTATACCCAGCTACATGTACTATGTCCATACCCATCTCCATCTCCATACCAAGCTACATGTTCACGCCAAACTACATGTCCATACCCAGATACATGTCCATACCAGGCTACATTTCCATACCCAGCTACTTTTCCATACCCAGCTACCTGGCCATACCCAGCTACATCTTGATATCCAGCTACATGTCTATACCCAGCTACATGTGTATACCCGGCTACATCTCTATACCCAGCTACATGTCCATACCCAGCTACATTTCCATACCCAGCTACTTTTCCATACCCAGCTACCTGGCCATACCCAGCTACATCTTCATATCCAGCTACATATCCATACCCAGCTACGTTTCCATACCCAGCTACTTTTCCATACCCAGCTACCTGGCCATACCCAGCTACATCTTCATATCCAGCTACATGTCCATACCCAGCTACATGTCCATACCCAGCTACATCTCTATACCCAGCTACTTGTTTATATCCAGCTACATGTCCATACCCGGCTACATGTCCATACCCAGCTACATGTCTATTCCCAGTTACATCTCCATACCCAACTACATGTCTATTCCCAGCTACATCTCCATACCCAGCTACATGTCTATTCCCAGCTACATCTCTATACCCAGCTACATGTCCATACCCAGCTACATGACCATTCTCAGCTACATGTCCACACCCAGCTACATGTATATACCAAGCTACATGTCCATATCCAGCTACTTGTCCATGTCCAGCTACATGTACATACCCAGCTACATGTCCATACCCAGCTACATTCCTATACCCAGCTGCATGTCCATGTCCAGCTACATGTCCATACACAGCTACATGCCCATACCAAGCTACATGTCTATACCCAGCTACATGTCCATACCCAGCTACATGTCCATACCCAGCTACAACTTCATACCCAGCCATTTGTCCATTCCTAGCTGCATGACCATGCCCAGCTACATTAACATACCCAGCTACATGTTCATATCCAGCTACATGTCCATACCCAGCTACATTCCTATACCCAGCTACATGTCCATACCCAGCTACATGTCCATATCCAGCTACATGTCCATACCCAGCTACATGTCCATACCCAGATACATGTCTATCTAGCTACATGTCCATACCCAGCTACATGCCCATACCCATCTACATCTCCATATCTAGCTACATGTCCACACTCAGCTACATGTCCATACCCAGCTACATGTCCATACCCAGCTAATCGTCGATACCCAACTACATGGCCATACCCAGCTGCATGTCTATACCCAGCTACATGTCCTTCTAGCTACATGTCTATACCCAGCTACATGTCCATACCCAGCTACATCTCCATACTCAGCTACATGTCATACCCATTGCCATATTGATTGGAATGTTGGCACAATATTCTCACCTTGTTCCAGCATATAACCAACATGTTTACAAACGTCTTGAGTCCGCTTACGTGATGTCACAGGACGTCAATGCATCCTAGGTTTTAGGTGTGAGTGGTTGAGAAAAAACAATCCACAATAGATTGCTATTATCAATCACTTGGCAGCAGCTCTCCTTAACCTTGTTGACCATGTTGACGGTAGTCTTTAAATCGTGTGAAGGCCTCGCTGGACACACGACATTGCTGCGACGTTGAATCAACGTCAACTACTTTGATTCAACGTTGCAACGACGTTGTGTGCTCAATAAGCTGTTCTTTTAGTCTGAAGTCGTATTTTCTGAGTACGTGATTTGGTAGAACATATTCTACTGAACACATGACTGCATGATGATCCGGTTCATTATGTTTAAAGTTTTTTTTTGTTCACTATTTGTTGAGAAATTACAAACTAGGCATTTTTTGAGAACTTGAATATCCACTGAATCAACCAAACTATGTTTCCATTTTTTATGACGAGCTTTTTGGGGCCACGTTGAATTTTAAAAATGGCCGCCGCCATACAAACACTTCTTTGTGACATTTACCATAAAAACTTTTTTTCAGGCTAAGGAATTCAATTAATTCATTTCCAATATATTTAACAATTCTGGCATTATTTGTTTATTCAGGGGCTTCCTTCCTGTAATAATACAAGATGAACTTCACCTCTCTATATTTTGGGTATTCAAATGTTGTGGCATTAGAAACATGTTAAGTTACTTTATAGTAGACCACACAATAACTCAATAATCAAACACACAATGACCTAATATACTATATTCACCAACATCGAGGGCTAACCATCATTTCAGCGAAACAAACCAGAGTGTTATGCCACTCCAGTAGTGTAGTCTAGATTAAGAGTGTAGTATTACAACTTTACGTATCTAGGCCCCGTAATGTCAGTAGGCTTATTTCACTAGTAATTTATAATTCACGATCTCTCATTTCCAACTAAATGATTATTTAGCCCGCAAAACCTCTAAATAAATTAATTTAATTGTCCACCACTCGAAGTTGTGTTTCGCTAACGCGACCCACAACTTCAAGTGGGTGAAAATTATACACATTTGTTTAATTTGATACCAAATATTCGCGAATGTTGATGTGTGAGCGTGAATTTCATTCCTAATGACTGCGCTTGAGCGTGACAATACAAGATAACAAAAAAACTTGTGCTTATCGCTTTAACCCGTTCAACTCAGGGACCGACTCAGAATCTAAATAATTACGCCAGCTGTGCATGTGCACATGTTGAAACCAACTATGTTTAATTCTACGAATTAGCTGTGTATAATGTGCTTAATGTATGTGATTTATTAAGAAAATAATTCAGACTAAAAAAGGTGTGAAATCTAATTAATTGCTAGGTTGAGTTTTAGTAATTATTATTGCCTTCACTCGTTTAAAATGAAGCAGGGGCGTATTATCGTACACGTTACGATATATCGTAGGCTTCTGATATTTTTCACTATTTTTCACTATTTTGGATATCCAAATAGTGACTGTGTCGTCTCAGTGCTAGTGCGATAATAATAAAGGCTAGAGAGCTAAGCACGATTACAGTCATTTTAAATCCGTCTTATTAGCCAATCAAAATCACTGTTATTGGGAACGTGATGTGTGTTTTTATAACTTAACACTGAAAATTAACTTATTAAATTTTCACCCACTTGAAGTTGCGTCTCGCTACCGCGACCCACACCTTTAAGTCGGTCAAGATTACTCATTTATGTTTAATTTGAGGCCAAGCTCTTGCAAATCGTGATGTTTAGACCCGTATACCCATAACATAAGTATTCAAACGAAGCGGAAAGAGCTAACTAAGACATTTATGACGATTTTAAATTGGAGAAAACGTTGATATCCATGGTTTATAAAAACATATTTCGTCGTTGTAAAGATTAATGGTTTGCAATAAAGTGGATAACTATCTTTCTGGTGGAATCAGTGTTGACATTATTTTGCTGGTTTGGTTGATCCTGTGGGTTTGGGCTGGTGAACAAATCCACCGCTATAATCTCCACATTTGCACCTTTCCTGGACATGTATCCATAGACAGATGTCAGTGGAGCCCCAGTGGCTGAAACAATTGACCCCGTACAAAGTAGTAGGAGATTTCTTTGGACAGTCATATCTAAAAATCGGCCTCGAATAATCAGGTCGAAAATAGTTTGTTTAGAATCAGTAACATTCAGATACTAGGTCGCATGCTCAGCTCATTTTCCGCACAATTTTTAAAAAGTTATGTACATTTTTCGAACCTTGAGGTCGAGATCGCCCTCAGTCACCATAATGTTTAAAAACGTTGATTTTTTTCGGATAAAACGAATACAATAATATACGACCTCTTAGAGGCAGTCACAGCTAGCGTCAGTTGCGGTAACAGGGTAATCTATGAGCTCTCCAGGATATTACTTTCTCATGATATGCTCTAATATTTGGTTGACAGCCAGCATTTTAGCCCTTTTCTTACACTGCACGTATGAGATGGTGACATGCTCGTGGTACGACCTGACTGTGTGACGATTTATCTCCACTCCTGTAGATATTTATATCACTCTAGGCACTTCGGCCCTGTATTTATTCCGCACCAGTCAGCATAAATCGTGTCACCAGCACGAATAAAGAAAGCTGTATTACATGCTAGGATGATTATTCCTATCATTTTGTGTGTTTTTTCCTGACAAGCATACGTACCGTCATTGTTTTAGCTGTGGTCCTAATGTTATTTCACAGTGTTGAATCACATGTCCTTGTGTCGTAAATCACGTCCCGTACATCAGGTATTTTCTACATTATGAGTAATGAGATGTAGACCTCTCAGTCTGAACACGTTATGATGTAAATGTTGCTGATGTATCAGTTTTACTGATAAGTCACGTCAAGGGGACTTGTGGTATATGTATGCCTTGTAACCATTCAAGTGATGTTCATATAGTGGGAGTCACGATTTCTCTGTCAATTCTGAACCGATTTTCATGAAATTTAGCCAGGACTATTTTCGTGTCCCCTGCCAAATACCGTGACATTTTCATAAAAAAACATATTTCATACAGCAAAAGTTAAACAATTTGACATGTAGTAAATTAAAAATTAAGTCGTCCCTCTATAATATAAACCCATTGAAGTAACCAAATTAAAGTTCGTATGAAGTCCCGGATTGCATTACATGCCAGATTGTCCAGATTTTTAACTGTACACTATTTTTTATTGAAAATTTAAAGGTATTTGGCGGGGACTTAAAAAATAGTCCTGTAAACTGGTTTTATCCGTGACACAAATCCTGGTCACGGCACCAATGTAAACGGGTCTTATCCGTGATACGTTGACACGCTATCGTCGGGTGTCCAAATGTTCTGGCACGGCAAACACAACACTCGTGGATAAACTTAAATTAACTCTTGAATATATATAAAATATATATTAAGCAAAAAACATTCAATTTCTCAGTACACTGATGTTAGTACTTATATCTCGTTGTGTAATTTTGCTGTTGCTTCAGTGATCTACAAGATGTTAGATACCGAAGCAACTCCCACTAAACTTAGCCAAACCCGAAACGTCTCTGTTACAAACAATACTCCCCAATTTCTCTCTGACTTTCTCCCTGAATTTTCCTCTGAATTTCCTCTCGAAGGCTGTGGGCGCCTTCCTTTATAGCGGATCCCGACGGGCGCGGTCACTTCCTGTGGTGAAATGACATCTCCACCAATCAGGATCCTTACTTTGATATACATTCACATTCCTGGGCTGTTTTCCAGAACCGACTCACACAGGTCTCTATAACTAGGGGACGTCCTGTATGACAATTAGTACTTGTCGCAGTACCGTTTCCACCATGTGGTTCACATGTAAACAGCCCAGGACAGCATGTTTATTCTACCCTTTACTTACCGAAACCCCAATTTAGCCACCTGTTACTTTACATTGTTACATACCTCCCCCTATGGAATCCAACTTGTTCACACGCTTGAATTCCATATTTCAATCCCTTAAAATCCCTATGATTAGTAAAATCATATAAAAAAATAAAAATATAAGTTTCGGAGGTGCACACATCTTCCACCTATATTTTTCTTATACAAATATATATTATTTTTACTTAAACAATGTATATGTATTGTCATCCTCTTCTCTGGAACAATGTCTTGAGTGGAATACACTCTAAAATCATATATGATGTTTTACTTACAATTTACATTTTAAACATCACTTCCCAGCATATACGGTGTCTGGAACATAGTTATTGCATAGTTACAGTCATTATGATATCAGGTTTATCCAATATATAAGTATATCATCCTCTTCTCTGGAACAATGTCTTGAGTGGAATACACTCTAAAATCATATATGATGCTTTACTTACAATTTACATTTTAACTACACTTCTCAGCATTCTCTGCCTCTGGAACATAGTTTATATACAGTCAATATAATCTCACGATTATCAATGTATCTTGTAGGACGTCTCCTACACATGTGCACTACCATCCAGTCATCAGGAAGCCAGTCTGATTGGACC
Source organism: Flabesymbios commensalis (assembly GCA_964017125.1). Lineage (NCBI taxonomy): Eukaryota > Metazoa > Annelida > Polychaeta > Terebellida > Flabelligeridae > Flabesymbios > Flabesymbios commensalis. The sequence continues at coordinate 63,400,260 of OZ024917.1, read as the reverse complement.
TCTGACCGTCTCAGACAGCGCCAGCACCTCCGTGTTCTCACCACTTGATGTTTGGGCACTTGCAGGTGTTATAAATACTAGGCTGCGTTTTTTCAATTTTTTGAAACAATTTATTAATATCCCAGGGTATCTCCAGTATACTATGCCCACTGCACCTACCCCGGTCATTAACAAAATCATCAATCCTCCCAGTGTGAAGGTAACATACCTGTGGCGTTTCTGTACTGGTGTCATAGCTACAATCTTAGTCTGATGTAACTTCTCTATCAATTGACTTAAAGGAATGTTATCTATGTCATTTAATTTGGGTAATCTATTGATTTCATCTATTAGATCTATGTCGTCACCTAATTCGTCGAGCGGTCCCCACACAATGTCACCCGTAAATTTCTTCAAATGAAGTAAGTCAGCTTGCCTAGATTTCAAATGGTATTCTGATTCGTGATAGTAATAGGGTGGTAAAGTCATTTGATCTGAGAAAGCATGGCATGACATGTTCAGAGCAACATACGATACAGCTGGACGAACTGTAGTCTGATAGCGTTTATTGCCAACACACATAACCGTGAAAACAATGGGTTCTACTGTAATCACTACCCATGTCCCGTCTGAAATATATAGTGCTATCGGCAGCTTATTGTTTAAAGTGACAATTGTTTTAAAAAAATTTTCAATTCTCTCAACATCTTTTAAGAAAAGTGCCGTAACACATCTCTGAGAATCATGTAATGAAAAAGAGGGCTTTCTCAAAGCGCAAAAACTAGTTCGAGGAGCCGCACATTGAAGGAAATCAGTGTCAGATAACAACATGTATTGCGTACGTTTAATGTTCACCGCCAGATGATTGGTTTCAAGCTCGTATTGAGCTGTCATCCGCGTCAGGTTATACGGTACTGGTAAGTTAAAAATCTGGTACAATTCATATCGCGAATTTGTATCTATCAAAGGTAGACTCACCAGAGTGAGCAATTTCTTTCTCTTAATTATTGTCACAGTCGTTAAAGATTGATAATAATACCATATTGTTTTGGGATCTTGTGGTAGAGATAAATATTCTGGAATATGTTTCTGAATATCATATAATATGTCCTGTAATTGTTTAGGTGAAATCACGGATGGTGATAAATGTCCTAAGGCTAGTTGATTTAATTGTAGTTTAATAGTTTCTAGATATAACAGTGCTTTATCCAGAGATTCCATAATTTCAAGTATCATCAAACTTATCCTTGAATATGTTTGTACTACACCATTTAAGATCAATAAATCCATCTTTAACCCTTGTGTGATGTTAGTGAATTTTTTATCTAATTCCCCTACTATCAAACTCAGATTGTTAATAGCATGTCGATTTTCTGTCAGCTCTATTCGCGTTATATTGATTATAGATAAACTGTCCTCTATTACATGAATTAAGCTTTCTTGGTTTGTAGATAAAACTTCTAATCCTTTTCTCATTACTCTTACATCACTTTTTGTAGCTGTGCCAAATAAAAACGATAACCCTTTTCCCACTAGAGGAACTAAGGTTCGTTTTGTACGTCTGGTAGCTTTCTCTCGTAATGACAAAATCTCTTTAATTCATGTCATTGTCATATAATAAATAGTTTTCATGGACTGAACTTCTTCTCTATAGCTGTTCAATAACTTTTCAAATTGACCTTGTCCAACTGGAACTAACTTAAGATTCTCCAGAACCTCCTCACTTTTGAATAATTCCACTCTTATCTGTTTAGCAAATGATTCATATGCTCCCAAGTCAATGACAAATGTAAATAACCACCGCGCCTGTGTAATTGATACTTCTCTTGTCTTCCTAAATATCACGTTTTCGCTCACCTTCTGGGATTCACATGCGTCAGGCATCACTGCCATGAGCATTGCAGCCACCAATATTATTATGCCTCCAGCCGCCATGAGTTAGCAAAGCTCTAGCACTGTAACACAATAACATTTTTTTTTTCTTACCTGATGCTCGTACGTTGGTTTATTTGTTTTCTCTTAAAATTAAACCCATTTAAACTCTCTCATGTGTTGATAATTTCTTCTCCTGAAAGTTATCAACTTTAATTACATATCAGCGTAACTCCCAACTGATATCCACATCTCCTTGCTCACGGGTAAACTAAATACCTTCATTGATAATTTATTCTCTTTAATTTATCAACTTACCTTCTTATTGATATCCCTATTATCATCCTTTTATTCCGTATTGATAATTTATTTCTCTTTAAATTATCAACTTACCTTTATTTCAAGTCGACTGTTTCCTTGTTATCGAATTGATAATTTCGTCTCATGAAGATTATCAAACCTAATCTCTTACTCCTGACCTTATTCCATATGACGCTTTTGTTTACGCTGGTCTCGTAAACGCGTATATGTATCACGTGCCTTAGCAATTTTCTTTTGCTCGATCCAAATGGCACTTACCGTATTCTCACTTCTCATGTCACTTACCATTTCTGCCGTATCTGAATAACTATCAGCATCTCGTAACCGTTGTCTTAACTTAGACAAGGGGAGATTGTCCTCTGAATCAGATGCGACGGGAGGGGTGTATAGCTCTGTTTGTTCACTATCTTGCTCTGTTTCGGTACTTACCACTGGTGGGACAACATACTTAGCGGCTCTGTCATTTATTTTTCTAGGAGCAGGCATGGGCCAGTCTGATATATTAGCCCTCTCTAGATGTTTCGCATGCACTTTCCTTACATCGCCTGTAAGTTGGTGTTTAATCGTGTAGGTATAAGAAATATGTTTGGTGACAATGCGGTAGTGACTCTGCCAACGTTTTTCCAACTTACTCTGACGTTGATTGTTGTAGAGATACACCGGGTCACCAACTTCATATTCTTTATCCCTAGCACGTTTGTCATGGTAAAATGCCTGCTTCCTTCTAGCTTGCTGGAGATTATGTCTTACCTTGACGAAGGCCTCATGTTGACGCTCCAAAGCTAGTTGATGATGTTGATCACCCAAGTACTTCCTCCGGGGACGTAAAAGATTGTCAATAGGTAGTACAGGGTCACGTGTGTACAAAAGGAAAAACGGTGCATATTGAGTGCTATCACTCACACCCACTCTATATGCTGCCAGAACTTGTGGGAGACTTAAATCCCATCTCTGTAGCCTGTCAGAGGCTTGTTTTGACAACATATCATTCATGACTCTGTGGAACCGTTCCGTTTTCCCATTACCTTCTGGATGATAAGTAGATGTAAAAATATGCTTAATATTCAAATTCTGACATAATGTTTCCATTACTGAATTCTTGAATTCCGTCCCATTGTCCGTCACTATGGTGACTGGACAGGAATGTCTCGGAATCAGCTCATCCAAAATGATGTTGGCAATGGTTTCTGCAGATTTATCTGGAATAGCAAAAGCTTCTGGCCACCCACTATATATATCAACTATAGTTAAAATATAGCGGTTGCCCTGCAGTGTGGTTGGATAAGGTCCGCATGTGTCAATACCAACCTTTTGAAATGGATATGTCACCTTATCCATTTCCTGCAATGGAGTGCTGTGTTGTTTTAGCATTCTCTCCTTGCATGGTACACATTTATCAATATGACTTAAAACATCCCTGTACAACCCTACCCAATGATACTTGTTGGTTATGAGCTTGTATGTCTTATCTAGTCCCCAGTGCGCACAGCTCTCGTGAAATTGCTGCAGCACCATGTCCTGATATTTTTTTGGAACCATCAGTCTTAATTGTATTTCTGCCCCCTCAACACAGTAATACAATAATTTATCCATCATGATATATCTCATTAATGAACCTTTTGTTGCTGATCCGCTCTCCATATCTCGGATGAGGGATTGCAACTGTGGATCATCTCTTTGTTCTTTTTCCATATCTGGCAACATCAATGCAGATTCGTCATCTGTCTTAACGTCTGACATGTCTGCTATGTTGTTACTTTTCGCATCACGCGTTGCAACTACATTAGAGTTGAACATACCTACCTCTGGCATGTTTTCATCAACTTGTGATACAGGCAGCCGACTCAACATGTCTGCACGTGTGTTTTTCTTACCTTCCAGATACTCAATTGAACAATTATATGCACTAATCTTTATGGCCCACATTTGAATTTTTCTGTTTTTCATTTCAGCAGAAAACAAGTATTTTAGTGGTTTATGATCTGTTCGAATCACAAATTTAGCCCCTTGTAATTTTGATTTAATTTTTCAAGTGCGTATACAATCGCAAATCCTTCTTTTTGAATAGTTGGCCATTTTTTCTGTGAGTCAGACAACTTATGTGACAGATAATGTATGACCTTCTCTCCGTCATCTGATTCTTGCGCTAATAACGCACCCACACACTGATCACTAGCGTCTGTATATAGTATATACTCTCTGCTAGGATCTGGGTTCGCTAAGATCGGCGCTTCTGTCATCATAGTTTTTAAATGTTCAAATGAGTCCTGGCATGCCTTGGTCCAGGTAAATCTGGCATGTTTCTTAGTCAGGGCAATTAGGGGTGTCGCGATTTCAGAAAACTTCGAACAAAACCGCCTATACCACGACACACACCCAATGAATGATCTTATGCCCCGGACATCAGTTGGTGGCGCCATCTTTTGTATAACCTCTACTTTGTTTGGGTCAACTTCTAACCCCTCACGACCAACCATAAATCCTAAATAATTAATTTTTGGTTTCATGAATTCACATTTTGACATTTTCAATTTCAGTCCAAATTTTCTTAATCTGTCAAATATATTTTGAAGATGGATCAAATGTTCATGTTCTGTCTCAGAATAAATGATGATGTCATCAAGGTATGCGATGGCATATTCACCACTGATTCCTTCAAGTACATATGTCATCAATTCTTGAAATACGCTCGGAGCGTTGCACAGGCCAAATGGCATCACATTAAATTCATATAAACCTTTGTGACAAGCAAAAGCCGTTTTACTGCGGTCTTTAGGGTCTAATTCTACTTGCCAGTACCCAGATTTAAGGTCCAAACAGGTAAAATGTTTCTTCTTTCCCATAGATGCTAATATATCATCTATATGTGGTAGTGGCCAAACGTATGATTTTGTAATTTTTGTTCAATTTCCGAAAATCAACACAAAATCGTTTTGATCCTTCCGATTTTTCAATTAGAACTACTGGAAACGACCATTCTGAATGACTTGGCCTGATTATGTTATTCTTTAACATATCATTCACGGCGTCGTCAATGACTCGTCTCTGATTTATGGCTGTCCGATACGGGCGTAACCTGATGGGCGGGTTATCACCAGTATCTATTTTCATACTCACCGCTTTGGTTCTGCCTAAGTCTTTATCCGTTTCTGCGAATAAATCCTTATTCAGACTAATCAAATGTTGTAATTGATTCTGATACTCAGGGGGCGCAGTTATTTGTCCTACTTCTAACACGGCCTCATCACCTCCCCCCGTCACTGTAGACTCTGAGTCCACAGACTCTAGATACTCACTTCCTCCGTCGTGTTTACGTCTAGCAGTCTCTGATTGGTATTCACCTCCCCCAGTCTTTGGCCCCGGATAGTTGACAGATTGTATACACGACACATTAACCCTTTCTGCTTTACCGACCACATTGCCCTTGCGTAACTTAAATGTGCGGTTTGTGTGGTTACATATTTGTATGGGAATTTTTTTGTTTTTGTTTTCGGCTATGGTATTTGTCACTAACAGACCCGGTTCTCTTTCCACAAACCCTGTTTTGATTGCACTAATATTATATACCGTTTTTTCAAGTCCCCCGTGTTTTAGTCTGGTATTGCATACGGCAGCTGTCTGTGGTGGCAAAACAACGTCCTGGGCTAATCTCACAAAGGAGGCTATGTATGCGTCATCTTCCATGCGTATAGTTTGTTGGTCAATTGTAAGCTGGGTATTTTCGAAATCCAGTTTAACTTTATTTGTAACCAGAAAATCTCTCCCCAAAATCACATTTTGAGAGACACCTTCTGTTACGTAAAAAGGGTGTTTCTTATACAATTTTCCTATTTTGAATTTCACATCGGCGATGCCGGCAATTTTTATTTTATCACCATTGACAGTCCGTAGCTTTAACTGTGTATTTTCTAGTAGATCATGACCCTTTAATCTGTGCATAATCCTGTCTGAAATGATTGACACTTGAGCACCTGTGTCAATTAAGGCTCGAAATCTTTGTCTTCCAATTGTTATTAGTACTGAGGAGCAGTCCTCTTTCTCTAAATTAACTTCACAAATGTTAGAACCCTTTTGTCTATTTGGGTCCAGAATCGGGGCTTTTTTTAATTCTGGACGTTTCCGTTTAACCCTTTTCTACAGGCTTTTTGTAGGTGACCCTTTTCCCCGCAGGCAGGACAGGGTCGCCTGTACGCAATGTGTTTATGGGGGCAATCCCTTTTGAAATGTGTCTCGGCCCCGCAGCACCAGCATCGTCGCGGCTGTGCCTCTACCCTACGTATTGCTCCCGTCGCACCATGGCGACCTGTCGCACCCTTGCCACAAGAATAAGCTCTGTGCCCTATTTTACCGCAACGGTGGCATTTACCATAAAATTTGTCAACCTCCATCGGCTCCTCGACCCTATCGTTTCTGTCTTCATGTCCCGTTTTTCTATTTCGTAATTTAAACCTCATATCTAAATTTTGTTCCGTAGCTGCTAGTTTTACAGCAGCTTCCATTGTTTCCGGCTGTTGGCGCATTAATTTCCTGGCTATCGTATCAGATGTCAGTCCGTCCATGAAAATATCTACAAGTTGGCATTGTACCAACTTGTCTGTGATTCTGTCAGGCCACGCGTCTTCCGCGAGTGCAAGCATGCGCTCGGCATATACTTGTACTCCTTCAGTATGTTTTTGACGTGTCCGTCGCAACATTGACAAAGCTTGTTGCGGATCCGTCACTTCCCCAAAATATGCCGTTAGTTCTTTTTTTAGGTCAGCCCATACTGTGGGCAAATGGGCAGTAGTATATCTGCCTATAAAATCTGACACCAATCCCTCAGAAGCCTGGTATGCTATCCCCACAGCTTCATCCTCATGTTTGGCGATAATTTTTACATGTTTCTCTATGCTTTTAACCCAATTTCTGAACTTTTTGGTTTCCCCAGTGAATTTAGAAATTGCGTTATCGCAGTGTGTTTTGCCTAATATACCTGAGATACCCGCTAGTTGGGATAATTGTTGATTTTGTACCTCTAATGGGTCATTAGCCATTGTTGCTAATAATATTTAGTTCCAAATAATAATAATAATGATACAAATGACAATTTTATTTATAGCAGCCTAGAATTTAACTGACCTGCAAGTGTATCGAGGTGTTTGTGTCTAGCCAACGATCCCAACGTTGCGTAGCTGCTGTGTAGTTCTTGTTTTGTTCCTCCTGGTAACTCCCGTCAGTCTGTCAGCGCCCAGCTCCGTCCTTGATCCCGTCAGTATATATGTCCACGCCCAGCTGCGTCTGGATCCTGATTATTTGTCCTCCGTCTCGTCTCGATAAAAGTGGTGGTTTGATATAGCCACCACTACGTTCATTAACTAGTATTTATCCACTGATATTTGTTTTGCCGTGCCAAGTCAAGTCACTTTGTAACTTTCCAACGTTGTTCAGCCAAGGTTCTTGCATTGATTTAATTTGCTTTTCAAATTAAAATCCTGTCAGATGGCACCAATGTAAACTGGTTTTATCCGTGACACAAATCCTGGTCACGGCACCAATGTAAACGGGTCTTATCCGTGATACGTTGACACGCTATCGTCGGGTGTCCAAATGTTCTGGCACGGCAAACACAACACTCGTGGATAAACTTAAATTAACTCTTGAATATATATAAATTATATATTAAGCAAAAAACATTCAATTTCTCAGTACACTGATGTTAGTACTTATATCTCGTTGTGTAATTTTGCTGTTGCTTCAGTGATCTACAAGATGTTAGATATCGAAGCAACTCCCACTAAACTTAGCCAAACCCAAAACGTCTCTGTTACAATACTCCCCAATTTCTCTCTGACTTTCTCCCTGAATTTTTCTCTGAATTTCCTCTCGAAGGCTGTGGGCGCCTTCCTTTATAGCGGATCCCGACGGGCGCGGTCACTTCCTGTGGTGAAATGACATCTCCACCAATCAGGATCCTTACTTTGATATACATTCACATTCCTGGGCTGTTTTCCAGAACCGACTCACACAGGCCTCTAGAACTAGGGGACGTCCTGTATGACAATTAGTACTTGTCGCAGTACCGTTTCCACCATGTGGTTCACATGTAAACAGCCCAGGACAGCATGTTTATTCTACCCTTTACTTACCGAAACCCCAATTTAGCCACCTGTTACTTTACATTGTTACAGTCCTTGCAAAAAAACGGTTGAGAATTGACTGAGAAATCGGCGAAAAACATGCGCCACGAGTAAATATGACTTACACTATCAATCTTGTTTGCCTTCTAACAAAACAATAAAGGTGACATGTGCATAAATTTGCTACATTAGCATAATTGTTCTGATTCACTTTATTTTTTACCCATATTTAACCTTTTAAACCCACACGATGCATCGAGTCATCACTTTGCCTCTCTCAAAGATTAATTAATTTCTTACTCCGAAGGGTTTATGAACGATTTTTTTGATGAAATTATTTAATAAAAACGACCCACTTAAAGTCATCTTTATCCACTACATGGATGAGGATGACAATGGTAAACTCAGGCTTGAAAGGGTTAAACCTTACAACGCTGACATATTTTTGCATAAACCATGGAGACCAAAAGGTTTTCTCAGTATTAAATTATCCCGAACGTCTTAGTTAGATCTTTCCGCTTCATTTGAACACTTATGTTATTTGTGTACGTCCATTATATTTTTTTTCAAATCTTCCAGTGCGTGAACCGTCTTTAGACGTCAGAATTTGACGTCTATGGACATCAGATTGTAAAGACGGTTCCCGAGCTGAGAGGGTCAATGGTAAATAATGAAGAACTGTAACATGGCTGCTTGAAGGGTTAATGAATAAACACCACCGTCCGCTAATTACTGGTTGTATTTATTCTAAACTATTGGTTTTAATAATATGTATGACTAGCTTTGACCCGTGCACGGACAAAGCTAGTGAGTATGCCGCACTGTAATTTGCATGATACGAGCCTTATAAAGAAAAGTTTATGAATATATAGAGCCTACTAATTATCATGACACTCTTTTTTGCTGTATACACAAACACGTTTAACAGTGACGTGCATGAGCAAGTTTTTGATAGTAAAAAAAAAATTAGGTGTGTGCAGAATGGGTGTGTACACGTGACCAACATTGAGGCGGCATTGGGTCGGTATATCTTGTGCTGCTGGCCCAACATTCACCTGCTATTGTGTCGGTTGCAGTGTGTACTCTGTGGACACACTGACACCAGCTTTAAGCACTGCTCAGTAATAAATGGGAGTTGTCTGGTGCCGGCGACGGTGGACAGCATTGAGCCAGCATTGGGCTGGTGTCATGCTAAATTGTAGTGGACACATACATTAGTCAGGTATTGTGATAGAACGTTAATTAAAAGCCAAATTACGGCACAAAAATATATCAAATGATGTTTTTATTAAAGTTACAACCTTCCCTGAATGTCAAAGCTTTGCTTGAAGTATAAAGTGGGTGGCAGGAAATAATCACATGGTCTTGTGTTTCGTTCTTCTCACGACAGACGAAACCCAAAAACCTTTATTATATTAAAGTATAGGTATAGATTAACTGTTCAGATTCTGGGGCTTCACCGTCCTCATTTTTTTTATTTAGAGGTGAAGTCGAAATGTAAGTTTAAAATGGTGGGATATTTAATCTTCAGTGACCCCAAATAATTATTTGCGTGTGATCTCAAGATGATTTAGTATTTTATATGTATTTTTCATTTCATGAATAGTTATGGAAATGAGTAATTTTCTGTGCAAATCCTAGTTGTTTTATGCAGTAAGTTTAATAAATATGCTCACAGTAACTTGTGTAATTAGATTTGTAATACTGATAAACATGTCATTTTCCAAAACAATCGATGTGAAGCACAGCCATAAAGTTAGGCCCAAAAATATATTGTTACTCTCTCAAATGAACGACTTCATCTTGAATAGAAAAAACCGTCTGGCATTGAAAAACAATTATCTAAAAAGTGTGCTCAGGTATTGTGATGAACGTTAATTAAAAGCCAAATTACGGCACAAAAATATATCATATGATGTTTTTATTAAAGTTACAACCTTCCCTGAATGTCAAAGCTTTGCTTGAAGTATAAAGTGGGAGGCAGGAAATAATCACATGGTCTTGTGTTTCGTTCTTTTCACGACACACGAAACCCTAAAACCTTTATTATATTAAAGTATAGGTATAGATTAAGTGTTCAGATTCTGGGGCTTCACCGTCCTCATTTTTTTATTTAGAGGTGAAGTCGAAATGTAAGTTTCCAATGGTGGGATATTTAATCTTCAGTGACCCCAAATAATCATTTGCGTGTGATCTCAAGATGATTTAGTATTTTATATGTATTTTTCATTTCATGAATAGTTATGGAAATGAGTAATTTTCTGTGCAAATTCTAGTTGTTTGATGCAGTAAGTTTAAAAAATATGCTCACAGTGACTTGTGTAATTAGATTCGTAATACTGACAAACATGTCATTTTCCAAAACAATCGATGTGAAGCACAGCCATAAAGTTAGGCCCAAAAATATGTTGTTACTCTCTCAAATGAACGACTTCATCTTGAATAGAAACAACCCGTCTGGCATTGAAAAACAATTATCTAAAAAGTGTGCTTTATATTGATTATAAATCACCTTGGATGTTGTAGCTACGGAAACAAACCAAAAATAATAAAATGTTAGAATTTTTTTTCTTTTTTATTTCCAATATTTGCTTGATAATTATGCGCAATGACATTGTCTCAGGTGGTAAAAATATGTCGACTTACAGTAGTGTATGTTTATTAGACCAGACGTGGCTGGAGGTAAGGTGTCACCCGGAATGGGAATTTAGGCCGCTCTTATTTTCACATAGCTGGACTATTCAGGGGTCATAATCAATCTGTTGATGAGGTAACTGCCGCTGCTTTACTGAAATATGGCCAAAAGTGTAAATGACCTATGCATGATTTTTTTCCGATTTGGAAAAATCTAGCGTATTACACATTTTCACCCACTGAGTAGTGAAATTTTTAGGTATATCAATATAATTAATATCAACAGAAAGCTACTGGCACAGGCTTTCACGTGGATGTAACGATCTGTCCGATCTTTGAAAAATGCACTAGAAAGCTTTAAGTTATAGTCCAAATACTTTTCTCTTAGTCGCTTTTTTTTATATAAACCAAGCAAACAAATGTATTTTGTTCAATTTGAAGCCATCATACATCTCTTAGATGGCTCTTTCCGCAGCATTTGAATATCTATGTCATGTGTTTACGACCATTATAAATATTTTACTCTGTCAGCGCGTGGATCGACTTTAGATGTCAAAGTCTGACATCTGTATGTCAATCCCCGCCCTGAAAAGTTTAACCATTGTACTGATATGATATAAATGTTTCAAGTACGCTCCAAGCCGAATAAACATAAAAAAAAGGCTACTGTTATTCATAAAAATGGGGATGCTCATTTAACTGAAATCAATCATGTCGAAAATATGTTAATCATGATTCCAAGAATCAATCAGACAGTATTAAATTATACTAACTTTGGAACAAGTGTTTGAAACTTATGACGTTTCCACTTGTTTCGATAAGCCTTTATCACATGTCACCAAGGCTTGCTGAAGCAAGTTGAGACGTCATAAGTTCAATTTACTACTATTTGAAATCAATCAGCTTGAGAAATGTGTATATTTCATCAATCAAATAGTTTGCGTCATTTGATTTCCAGCTTTATTTGTGAAAGGAAAACTGAAAAGATGTGCATGTAATAATTGCATTGTGTTTATTCAACTTTTGTTCTCGCGAAATTATTTTATTTAAATTTTCACCCACTTGAAGTTGCGTCTCGCTACCGCAACTCACAACTTCAAGTGGGTGGAAATCATTCATATTTGTTAATTTGAGACCAAAAATTTGTAAATATTTATGTTTAAACACACATATTATTCTCAATAACCCTTTAATTTCAGGGACGGTCTTTATACGTCAGAATATTACGTCTGTGGACGTCAGTTTCTGACGTATAACGACGGTCCTCGCACTGAAAGAATTTTAATATTTATGACGGCCGTAGATCCATAGCATAAGTATTTGAATTAGGTATAACCCTTTAACCACCGGTGTCGCATATATGCGGGTTTTCATTTTTATTAACACATTACGTACCACTTTTTAAACATGTTAAAGATAAAATATGACATCAATTAGCAATATTTGAAAACAGTTGACCTCCATTTTGTCAAATCTGAATAATTTTCACTCACTTGAAGTTGTGGATCGCGTCAGCGAGACACAATTTCAAGTGGATGAAAATTCAGATTGAATAATTTGGCGGTTAAAGGGTTAAAGACCTAACTAAGCCATTTATGATGATTTCAACTAAACAAATTATATACAAATATTTTGAGTGAAGCAAGGGTTAACAAGGTCTAAATGCTGAAGACTCCACTAAAATTATTCTCTTACATTTATCGATAATATTGTGAAATTAAGCATGATTAGATCTTATATGTCATACCATGGCATGCGGTTATGACTTGTGATCCCTCACACGTATCATCTAGTGCAAGAAAAAATACGGAGTGAGGAAAAGTGTTTTGAAAATACGTCTCAACGAAGGATTTTGAGGATTCTTCTATACAGTCAATACCAACCGGCACGTGTAGGCTGTTCAAGTAGGCTGCGCAACCTTCTGTGTATTGGTGAGGAAGTTCACGTCTCATTGAACACCAATTTTATTTATATACAGTCAACCTGAACCAGACGAGCATTCCGCAGATGACATAACAGCCACAAATCTGCCTAAACACTCATTCAATCCTCAATCATGACACATGGACATTCTGGTGCTAAGAAGGGAGCAAGGACATACAGTGAGCGCAAGTCAGATGGCGACGGGGAAGAATACAACTTCATAACAAAAAGTGAAATGCAAGACATTGTAAAAAATGCCGTCGATGACGCGCTTAAAGACACTTGAAAAACTTACCAGTACTGTGGCGAAGAATATAAACGAAGCTGTATCAACCCTGAAATCTGAAATGAACATTATAAGTAATGAAAATGACAAAATAAAGGAAGAAATAAACATTTTGAAAGTCAAAATTGACAACCAAGCTACCCATCTGGATTATGCGTTAAATGAGGCAAAATCATACAAGTCAATGTGGAAGGAGTCAATGATCTGGTGCAACAATATTGAACAGTATGGTCGCAGGTGGTCACTGCGAATACATGGACATCCTCAAAAAGATCGAAATGAAGACTGCAAGAAAGAGGTAGTTGATATCATTAAACGAAACTTCACAGAAATGAAATTTCGGTATCTAATATTGATGCTGCGCATCGCATAGGACGCAAACACACAGACAGACCACAAGCCATCATTGTCAATTTTTTTAGGAGAGACTTAAAACAACGTGTCATATCGTCACGTAGAGCACTAAAGCATACCAAGTACGTCATAACTGAAGATCTGACAGAAATGAACCAGAAACTACAACTCACGTCAGGATACATGATGATATAGACTCGACTTGGTCCTGGAATGGAAACATATGGTGTGTAACAAAGAAAGGAAAAAAAACTAAGTCAAAACCAAATAAAAACATCAATGAAGTCATACACACTAAACAAGGCACGGAAAGTTTACGAAACAACAGCCCATTACCCCCTCGTCCTGGAACAGCCCGTCATTTTGGTGCTTTACCTACAAGTGAAAGAGTGACAAGAGCCGAGGGACTACTACCGGCCTCAAACTCACCCTCTACCATCTCTACCACCAGCAAAGTGGATTCTACTCCCAATTCCATTGTCAGCAGCCCTGGAACTGTTACTGTTAGCCCCAACACGTCCACTGCAAGCACTGTGAGCAATGTTTCTGCAGATATACAATCTCTGTATGTGCTCATCGCTAGATATTTTAAATGCCGTATGAACTGACTAAACAGGTGAATGTAAATATATTACTTTTACTCAAAATTACTCTGTTCAAATAATCATACATACATATGTATATTTCTCACTCTTTTGTCATTTAATTTCTGTTTGCGGTAACACGACAATGGTGTCAGGTCAGTACAGCGGACGTGTAATGTCGCTTAGATTTTTCACACCTCTGTAGACGCGTTGTAAATATTTATTGTTGTTGTGGTCGTGTGCCGGGTGGACTCAAAGATCAGTGACATACCTTGACAGGAGGCACAGTTGAACCTCTCTCTTTCTCACTGATCGTAATCGTTTTTAAATCTTGTTAAAATGTATGTCTTAGTTGTAATTTCCACACAAGTTACCTTAAAACAATTTAACACTTTTATCATTATTATGCTATCACATGTGTGTTGATATATTTGTAAAAAGAAAAACACTCTTCAACATCACTTAAATCGCTTGCTTTGGTATATTATGTCATGTCACATTAGTGGTCCATAGTCGATCTACTATTGCCATGATAGTTTTATTTATTTGTATCTATGTCTCGTTAAACGTTTTATGTTTTCTCAATACTATCATTTATGCTCCCTCGTCAGTTATGTATCTTCAAAACGATTACTACATTATCATGATTAAGTATAGCTTGTCTAAAGATTGTATAATAACATCATGTTATAATGCTACCTGATGAAAATATATTAACAAATATGGAGGTATGAATATAAATTCTTCAAATAATGTTCAAAATGTTGCTATAAATAAAAATGAGGAGAATGAAATTTCTTTGATAAAACATTGACCCTATGTAAATACTGGTGAACTGATATCATTTTGTGTGAAAAAGGCAAATAATTTCACTATTCTTAGTCTAAATGTGCAATCTTTAAATGCGAAGTTCGATCAAATTCAAATAATATTAAGTCAACTAAAATCTAAACACGTGCAATTTTATGCGATATGTCTTAAAGAAACTTGGTTGACCGATAATTCTGATTTAAAACTTTTCAAAATTCCAGGTTATACCCTTATTTCACAAGATGCAATTTGCAGCTCAGATGCAGGTTTGACAATTTATGTACAGGAGCATTTTAAATATAAATTATCGTCTTGCTATCAACACACGGAAATATGGGAAGGATTATTCATTGAAATAGATAGTAAAGAATTTAAAAAGAAAGTTATAATAGGTAACATGTATAGACCGCCTCGAGAACGCAATGAAAATTATCAGTTTTTCATAAGCGAACTAAGTCCAGTTCTAACTCATTTAGAAAAATATAATGATGAAATAATATTAACAGGTGACCTCAACATCAATCTCCTAAAAGTAAATCAAAGAAAATTATCAATGACTTCTTTGATATCATGATAACAAACAGTCTTTTTCCACACATAACCCTGCCTACACGATTATCGAAAAAATCAGGTTCCCCTATAGACAATTTTTATTGTAAATTCACACCTAATGTATCTGATGCATCGGCCTGTATTTTAACCAGTGGCCTATTGGATCATTTCCCATATTGCATTTCAATAAACATAACGTGTCCAAAAACTCTGCGTATAAAGAGTGTCTATATAAATAATAAGACAAATAAGAATATTTACAATTTCAAATTAGAAATTAAAAATGCTAATTTACTAAATCAAATAAACATAGATCAACATACTGATCCTAATATAAATTATGGTGTAATAGAAGACGTTCTAATTGCTGCTGAACTTAAACATGTATCGTCTAAAAGGGTCAAATTTAATAAATTTAAACATAAAAAAAACAGAATGGATCACCAAAGGAATAATAAGATTTATAAAGCGACGAGATGAATTGTACAAAGAATTTAAGAAAACACCCACTGATTCAAGTAATTACGCTAGGAAAATAAATCTTCGCACATACAATGTTATAATAAAGAGAAGTATTTTCATTGCAAAGAAAACATATTATCATCATATTTTTCAAAAACATTCTTCGGACATAAAAAATACGTGATCTATAATAAAAAACCTATTGCACAAAAAGAAAAAAAGGAATCTATCACCTAATAAAAAAATAATAATAATACTTTAGACGAAAATATAGAAGTAATAGCAAATTCATTTAATAAATATTTTGTAAATATCGGTCCTGATCTAGCATCAAATATAAAAGATCCAACTTCGAACTCATATACGAAGTTTCTCAAAAAATCCGACTTCTTCTCGTTTCTCCTTTGAACTCGTTGATGAAAATATAGTATCCAAAATTATTGATAATTTATCGACAAAAAATAGCTGTGGAATTGATGAACTATCAACCCATTAAATTTAATAAAATCCATCAAGTCGGAAATTTTAGGTCCTTCAACAATTACAATTAACCAGTCTCTTGTTACAGGAATATTCCGATAAGCTAAAAATAGCTAAGGTCACTCTTAAAAGGTTGTCCTACAGTTATTGAAAATTACCGTCCTATTTATCTTTTACTAGCATTATCAAAAGTTATTGAGCGTGTAATCTATAATCAAATCAATAAATACTTTGTTTTCAATAATTTGTATTATGAGTGTCAATATGGCTTCCGCAAAAACTACTCCAAAGAACTAGCAGCGTTGAATGTTGTTCATTCCATCATAAATCGCATGGAACTAGGACATACTCCCATAACAGTGTACTTAGATCTATCTAAAGCATTCGACACGCTAGACCACTCCATTTTAATAAATAAACTTAAATATTACGGTATTCAAGGATGTGCCTTAGACCTAATAAAAAAATACTTATCAAATAGACAACAATGTGTAGAAATAAATAATATTAAATCTTCTTTTATGAATTTATCAACAGGAGTCCCACAAGGCTCAATATTAGGTCCTCTTTTATTTATCATTTACATAAATGACTTCCCAAAAGCTAGCAACATATTTAAACCTGTAATTTATGCCAACGATGCGACCTTGATTGCAAACTTATCTGATTTTAAACACCACAACTACCATACATTAAACAATAACATGATAAATATTGAGCTACATAAATTCAGTCACTGGTTAATGTCAAAACAAACTTACCTTAAATTTACAAAAATCAAAATATATGCTTTTTTACAAACCACAAAAGCGCGTCAAAATACCAAAATTGACAATCAATAACACAAATATAGAATGTGTCGGAGAATTTAGTTACTTAGGACTTATGCTAAACAAACATCTAAACTGGAAGCAACATATAACTAAAATAGCAAATAAAATTTATAAAAACATAGGCATAATAAACAAATTAAAATGTGAACTCCCTAAAAACACATTACTTACCGTATATAGTTCTCTCATCCTCACCCACCTAAATTATTGTATACTTGCTTGGGGATATGACTCGAAACGATAATATAAACTACAAAAGAAAGCTATTCGCATAATTTCAAAAAGTAAGTTTTATTCACACTCAGATCCTATTTTCAAAAAACTTGAAATATTGAAAATAGATGACATTCATAATCTGCAACAAATACAATTTGATAATAAATATTTAAATAATCTTCTTCAAAATTATTTTACTAATTTTAATTTTGCAACGAATGCTACAGTCCGCAACTATTCAACACGAGGATGTCACCAAATACGAAATAGCCTAGTCAAACATGATTTTTCACGTAAATGTATTAGATATAGTCTACCGATGTTATTAAACACGGCACCAATCACTATTCTAGACAAAATAACCTCACATAGTATCAAAAGTTTTACAACATATAATAAGCGTTCTTGTATTAAGAAATATACTGTTTTATGCCAGTTAGCAAATTGCCATACATGTGAACGAGCCAGAACATGAGTCATTCTTCGAGTAATTACATATTTGCTTTAAACGCACTATTCAATTTCCACCATATTTTGTTTTGCAGTTTTTTTTCAGTCTACAATGCCATTATAATCAGGTAAATACTATTTCAAGACAAGCAACATAATTGAGAGGGACATACTGTTTTTTTTTGTATATATTTTTGTTGTCCTTGCAGAAATACATAACAACGTTTTTTGTCTTTATTTTGTTTATTTCGTATTATATAAAATACTATATCAGCTGTAAATAATTTATTTATTATTGTTGAATACTTTATTTACTCAGGTGGCCTCCATGGCAGCGACTTTGAAAGTCTTTATGGATGTCTCCTTACCATGTAGTGTTCATTTTGCATATGAATCATTATTGTGTATTTTTGTGGTGAAATAAACAAGTTTTCTTCTTCTTCTTAATGGTTGCAATAAAGTGGATAACTGTCTTTCTGGACAAATCAGTGTTGACATAATTGCGCTGGTTTGGTTTATCTGGTTTACCAAACCCCAGCCTGTGGGTTTGGGCTGGTAAACAAATCTACCGCCATAATCTCCACATTTGCACCGTCTCTGGACATGTATCCATGTATTCCGCACCAGTCAGCATAAATCGTGTCACCAGCACGAATAAAGAAAGGTGTATTATATGCTAGAATGATTAGTCCTATCCCTTTTTGTTGTTTTTAGCTGACAAGCATACGTACCGGCATTGCTTTAGATGTGGTCCTAATGTTATTTCACACTGTTAAATCACACTTGTGTTGTAAAATAAAATGAATGAGGTTTTAGGCCACATAAATGCTAAACTGGGCTAGAAGAAAATCCTGAGGATGGTGAGATAAATGGGATGACACTACCCTCCAGAGACGGGATTCGAAATTCGAACACGCTACCTCTCGGTCACGAAGGCTCCCAACAATATTAATTCTTTACGAGTGAACGGGGAAGAAATATTTTGTTTCTTTGAACTAGTGTTATAAATCGCATCACGTGCTACAGGCAACCCATTCAACGTTGGTTTACTGTTGGACCACCGTCTACGACGCTGACCCAACAGTAAACCAACGTTGGGCCAACGACTCATGTTTGCAGGCGCGGTGCCATTCCCTACATTCTGGGTAATATAGTATGCTGTAAATGTTGTTTATTTATCAGTTTTAATGATAAATTACGTCACCCCAGCAAACACGAGACAATGAACCAATGTTTGGTCAACATCTCGTGTTTGCTGGGACGGGCACTCGTGATACATGACTGCACCTCATAAACCTTACAGTGCTGGTCACAGTGGATGTCACAATAACTTGTAGAGCATATTTTTAGTTTTTTAATATAGTTTTTAAATATTATTTGTTTTTATAAAAAAAAAAACGGCTTTAATAATATGTATGATCAAGTGTTCATATTTTTTTTGGAGGCGAAGGCGAAATGTTACTTTCAAATGGTGGGATATTCAATCTTCAGTTAAGTTCATGGCTTTGAGATAGAAAGGTTGTATTGCGGCCCAACATACTACACATCACGTAATTAGTTACGTGAGACCGTAAGGTCTTCTTTATTATATATGTATTTTTCAGTCATGAATAGCTATGAAAAAAATGAATTTTTGAATGACTTGTAGTTGTTTTATGCAGTTTGTTTCCTTGAAAGCCACAGTGGGGCTCAAACCCGCGATGTCTGACTTTCCAAGCAGGCAGCTTTAACCACTACACTAGTGCCCCCTCCCAGATATGTAATACTGATAAACATACCATTTTACATAAATGTGAAGCACATCAATGATTGTTTAGGCCTTGAAATATGTTGTCTCTCCTCTCAAATGGACGACTTCATCTTGAATACACAAACCTTTTGGCAATTGTTTCTAAAACGTGCCTTATCTTGATTAGTAATCAACTTGTTTACCAAGTTGTTGCAATGGAAAAGAACAAAGAATACATAAAATGCCATAATCGCGTTTTTTCTTTAATTTCCGATATTTGCTGAATAATTATCACATGTGCAATGACACTGATTTTGGTGGCAAACATATGTCGGCACGCAGTAGTGTGTGTTTATCAAACTTTTGGTTTTATACTCATTTTGCATCACAAATGTTGTTCTACATGTGGCACATCATAGGCAAGGTTTATGTTCATGTAATTGAATGACACGATGATGGGTTTATTTTGTTTTCACTGGTAATGGTCGCAAATCGCAATGATGCAAACAATAGGGATGATAGGGGGACGTGGGATAAAATATGACAGATAAACTCAGTATACAACATAGCTTTTTCATGCTTCATAGTGTAGAAATTAATCAAGATAAATACGCAAATAATCAAAAGACACATCACAAATTATTCATATCTTCTATTAAAGTGCATCCTTTCAAAATCTCTTGGGAAAACATTTTTAACATGTTTAAAAGATGTGATAATACCCATGTATAATGTTAACCTCTTTTAATAAACACATGTTAGATCAGCACTATAAAAACACAGTTTAAGTGCAAAATGTCTGTACGATATGTAATATATGATTATTTTTTAAGCAGATATTTGAAAAATCCAAATACTGAAACAAATAACGAGAGGGTAAAACTAACACACGTTAAATTTACAAATTTTGTGTAAACTGGAGCATAGAATATGAGGTCATGCATGTACTTGCATGCATTACGTTTTGCGATTAATAATCTTTCCCCATAAAATGGAAACGGAATGTATGTTAAATTCATCACACTCTACTTCATAACAGCGACACAATAAATGAAACGCAACAGCGGGATTGTCATACAACATGTGTCAGCAGGAATAGGCATTGTGTGAGAATGTTTTTATGGGAGCACGGCCTTGACATGTTGATCTGAATCCCTTATGAGGCTTAGCGAACACATAACGCAACTGATGCAGATTATATTCGGCAGCGACAAGTAATGATCCTTGATGTGTATAAGGCCACACCAATTACTTCCCAGGCTGCATTAAGATGGTATGCTCAATGTTTCACTTAACTGAGGTGTATATTATGACTTATGACAAATATGGCAATGTGCACGAGTTACAAGCGCCAAAATGGTCGTTGGGCTGTATGCTTTCAAAGAAGGTGAGATGGCGTATGCATGAAAGGGTTAAGTGACCAGTGGATGGGGGGGGGGGGCGTGTAAGGATGAAAAGTCTTCAACTTTGACAAGGCCACACCAATTGCTGGTCAGATTACTTGAAGATAGACAAAGCCACACCAATTACTGATCAGATTACTGGAAGATAGACAGGCCACACCAATTACTGAGCAGATTACTGCAAGATAGACAAGGCCAAACCAATTACTGATCCGATTACTGGAAGATAGACAAGGCTACACCAATTAGTGATCAGATTACTGGAAGATGGACAAGGCCACACCAATTACTGATCAGATTACTGGAAGATAGACAAGGCCACATCAATCACTGATCAGATTACTGGAAGATGGACAAGGCCACACCAATTGCTGGTCAGATTACTTGAAGATATACAAAGCCACACCAATTACTGATCAGATTACTGGAAGATAGACAGGCCACACCAATTACTGAGCAGATTACTGGAAGATAGACAAGGCCACACCAATTACTGATCAGATTACAGGAAGATAGACAAGGCCACACCAATTACTGATCAGATTACTGGAAGATAGACAAGGCTACACCAATTGCTGATCAGATTACTGGAAGATGGACAAGGCCACACCAATTACTGATCAGATTACTGGAATATAGACAAAGCCACACCAATTACTGATCAGATTACTGGAAGATGGACAAGGCCTCACCAATTACTGATCAGACTACTGGAAGATAGACAAGGCCACACCAATTACTGGTCAGATTACTGGAAGATAGACAAGGCCACACCAATTACTGATCAGATTACTGGAAGATAGACAAGGCTACACCAATTAGTGATCAGATTACTGGAAGATGGACAAGGCCACACCAATTACTGATCAGATTACTGGAAGATAGACAAGGCCACACCAATTACTGATCAGATTACTGGAAGGTAGACAAGGCCACACCAATTACTGATCAGATTACTGGACGATGGACAAGGCCACACCAATTGCTGGTCAGATTACTGGAAGATAGACAAAGCCACACCAATTACTGATCAGATGACTGGAAGATAGACAGGCCACAACAATTACTGATCAGATTACTGGAAGATAGACAAGGCCACACCAATTACTGATCAGATTACTGGAAGATAGACAAAGCCACACCAATTATTGATCAGATTACTGTAAGATGGACAAGGCCACACCAATTACTGATCAGATTGCTGGAAGATAGACACAGCCACACCAATTACTGATCAGATTACTGGAAGATGGACAAGGCCACACCAATTACTGATCAGATTACTGGAAGATAGACAAGGCCACACCAATTACTGGTCAGATTACTGGAAGATAGACAAGGCCACACCAATTACTGGTCAGATTACTGGAAGATAGTCAAGGCCACACCAATTACTGATCAGATCACTAGAAGATAGTCAAGGCCACACCAATTACTGGTCAGATTACTGGAAGATAGACAGGCCACACCAATTACTGGTCAGTATACTGGACGATAGACAGGCCGCACCAATTACTGGTCAGATTACTGGAAGATAGACAGGCCACACCAATTACTGAGCAGATTACTGGAAGATAGACAGGCCACACCAATTACTGGTCAGATTACTGGAAGATAGACAAAGCCACACCAATTACTGATCAGATTACTGGAAGATGGACAAGGCCACACCAATTACTGATTAGATTACTGGAAGATGGACAAGGCCACACCAATTACTGGTCAGATGACTGGAAGATAGACAGGCCACACCAATTACTGGTCAGATTACTGGAAGATAGACAAAGCCACACCAATTACTGATCAGATTACTGGAAGATGGACAAGGCCACACCAATTACTGGTCAGATTACTGGAAGATAGACAAAGCCACATCAATTACTGATCAGATTACTGGAAGATGGACAAGGCCACACCAATTGCTGGTCAGATTACTGGAAGATAGACAAGGCCACACCAATTACTGGTCAGATGACTGGAAGATAGACAGGCCACACCAATTACTGGTCAGATTACTGGGAGATAGACAAAGCCACACCAATTACTGATCAGATTACTGGAAGATGGACAAGGCCACACCAATTACTGATCAGATTACTGGAAGATGGACAAGGCCACACCAATTGCTGGTCAGATTACTGGAAGATAGACAAAGCCACACCAATTATTGATCAGATTACTGGAAGATAGACAGGCCACACCAATTACTGGTCAGATTACTGGAAGATGGTCAAAGATAAGATAAGATAGATAAGATAAGATAAGATAAATTTTATTTTCAATCGGCATGGTACAGTTAAACCATAAAACATTAGCCTGAGGCTATTCGACCGATCTGTGGTACTAAAATTCAACAATGAATAACATTAACAATATCACATAGTATGCAACACATAGGCCTATTCAAAACAATATATTAGGTTTCACTAGTCCTGTATTAAAAATATCACCTTCTCAATATTATTTTACTACTATTACTATATTATAGTCAAATTATCAAATACTATATTATTGTATATACTTATATATGTAAAGTACAAGAAATTGACTTTATCACAGAGCTAAGATTATGAATAAAATATCACGGTTACACTATGTAAAAAGTAAATTAAATTAATGACGTCCTGCATCAATGTATAATTATGATTAAAAGCAAAGATGGATTAAATACTTATCAGAGAATATTTTAAGATCTTTTACATAGTTTAAAATAGCATGATAAAAAAATAAATAATACTAATATATTATAGTCAAAATGATCAATTACTATATAATTATATATACTTATATATAAATAAATTATAGCACAATGGTTTTATCACAGAGCTAAGATTATGAATAAAAATATCACAGTTACGTTATATATTAATTAAATATAATTAAAAGCAAAGATGGACTAAATAATTATCCTAGAATATTTTAAGATCCTAGACATAGTTTAAAATAACATGATAAAAAAATAAATAATAATAAAAGAGCTATGTTATTTGATGCAATTTGCACATTTGTGTTGGCTTCTGTGTATACCTGACCACTTATTTGTTCGCGACTTGAAGTTTTGCAGAGAGGTAGCATTGCGTGTGCATTCAGGTAGAGTGTTCCAAATCCTAGGGGCCATATAAGCAAATGAATTTAGACCATGCCTTGTTGATTTAAACAAAGGCAGGTGAAATTTTGAATTTTGTATTGGTGTAATTAGTTCTTTCAAATATCTAGGAGCCAGATTGTTTTTAATTTTGTATGTCTGAATCGCAATGTTTCTTTCCCTCCCCAATTTCAAGCTCGGCATTTTGGATTTGCAAAGAAGAGAATCATAGTCTGAAGTATAGTCACCATAAACAAAACGCAGCCCTCTCTCCTGAATTTTTTCCATCTTTTTAGTGTTCCCCACTCCACAAAAATGCCACACAATGCTACAGAACTGGAAATGGCACAATATGAAACAGCGAAATATTGCCATTCTATGGTTGATACTGATATATGGTGAGAGTCTTTTTAAAACATTTAAATGGTTGCCAGCTTTTTTACAAATCTGTTTTATATGTGTGTCGTAATTTAGATTTTTATCCAGATTGACTCCAAGGAGCTTAACATAATCTTCTGCAACTAGTGTGATGTCATCAATTTCGAATTTAAATTCCATGTCTGCGGATGCCAGAAAAATTGCCTGAAATTTGTGGGGATTTGCCAGCATTTCATTTAAAGTAAACCAGTTAATGGCAGCCTTGGATTCAATCTGGAGAGTTTGTACAACGAGCTGTTGTGAGGATTCTATGGGCACACCAATTACTGGTCAGATTACTGGAAGATAGTCAAGGCCACACCAATTACTGATAATATCGCTGGAAGATATTCAAGGCCACACCAATTACTGATCAGATTACTGTACCAGTGACAAATACTGGCATGTTATATTGTTCTGATTTACTGAGTTACCAAATCAAGGTTATGTCAAGGTCATCTTATGGTCATTTCAAATTGACAATAGCTTGATTTCGGATATACTCGACGACAGTACAGGCTAAGCCCGTGTGTGCCAGAATATTCCAGCGCCGACGGTAATGAGGTTACAAGTGGACTACTGACTGCTTGGGAGACATGGTAAGTAAATGAAGATGTAGTATGTGGATGTATGTCTAATCCTGGAGTACATAGCATCAAGTAGTACTAGGTCCGCATAGATACGTGTTAATGCACATTTTAAATTTCTTAAACTATCACTCACCATTCCGGCATTGTTTTTGGCACATTTAATAAAACATAATTTAATTTGATGTGTCTATTTTAGCGTAAATATATTCGAAGCTGCAAATTGCGTTAGCAATTCCTGTTAGTCATTTTAATATCTACTTTACTGCCATGTATCTCTCTTGTGAATCAGCTATGTTTGGCGTTCACATGGCTCAGTGGGGTGTTTGAGATACACTGTGTTCAGTGATTGGAAAACACGCAATCATCTCCTGGATTAGAACTGCTTAGACTGTGAGCTGTTCACAAATACCCCTCCTTACCCTCCAATATCCCCCGAACCATTGCTCTGCTGAATTGTTTCTTTCCATTTTAGACTCATATGAAGCTAGAATTGCTAATTAATGAGCATTAAAATTGCTAGATTCGCATTTGTTTCGATTAAAAATGTACATATGCAATACAATTCCTTTTCAATTTGAAATCAGCATAAATATCTTTGTTAGCTCTTTCTGATCATACATATAAATATGTTCACTTTTACAGAGCGGATATCGACATTATACGTCCTAATCTGACGTCTGCAAACGTCAGGTTCTGACGACTAATGTCGATCCCCGAACTCTAAGAGAAAAGTTACCCTCCTCCACCCCAACTTTCCTTCCTGTATAATTAGTTAATTTATAATTGTTTTTTTTTATATATATGTTATATTGATGTTCTGGTACACGCTTATGTTGTATGGCGAAATAAGAATTGTCAAAAAGAAAAGGTATCAGAACGGTATGTTTGTACCATTTTAATATTTTATATACTTATCATTATTAAATTACCAATATGAATCAGCTCCTGTGTTCCAAGAATAATTTGCAGTGTAAAAAGCAAGTTTCGTCAGGTTTCGCTTTCTGTGTTTTGATATAAATGTATATCCTGCTTGTGGTGTAGGTATTTAGTTTATATTGTAAGCCTACACAAATACTATTTAGCGCTATAAGATTAATCTCGTGATTGTTACTGCAAATGAATGGCTCTCGTCGGGTGCTTCATTGCACAATACTAGCTGGGGCGCTGGTTTGCCATCCATGTATTAATCGTGATAGATTGCTTAAATTGTGTAAGGCTGTATGTACGATAACTTCCCAGCATCCAAACTCGATCATTTCCTTGATACATTCAAATCATTTTTATCGTCACAATACAATTTATTGATTTTTTTCTGAATTTGGCCGCCATCTTAAAAATGGCGGTCATCTTGGATTCCACTATTTTGATAATTTGACTACATGCATTTTTATGTATCGCTATGAAAAATACATTTTATACATTCAAGTTATCATCACAGTACAATTTATTGATATTTTTGTGAATTTGGCCGCCATCTTGAAAATGACGTCCATCTGGGACTGCAGTATTTTTGTAATTTGACTACATGCATTTTTATGTGTTGCTTTGAATGATCAACGTTATACATTCAAGTTAAAATCTTTTTATCATCGCAATCAAATTTATTGATTTGTTTCTGAATTTGGCCGCCATTTTGAAATTGGCGGCCATCTTGGATTTTGTCATCTTGTTTCCATATTTAATTTCAAAGAGTACCATCTCAGCTAACTTTCTGCAAATTTTGGTGCTTTTATCACTAACTGAGCCTTTCTTCTCTTCTGGCCACAAGTCTGCTGTACTACTATGCTGGTTTGGGAGTTTAAATAGAACATGGATGAATAGTGAAAGGGGTTGGTATTATGTCTGCTGGAGAGCCACTAAATATCAACCAAATTACCGAAGAAAGAACAATCAACAAACCAATCAGCTGACCAGCCAACCAAATCAATCAATCATTCCACCATACTGCAGACCAACCAACACATCCGCCACCCGCGCATCCACCCACCCAACCAACCACCCACCCTCAAAAACACCTACCCAACCAACCAACTAACTAAAACAACCAACCAACCGGTACACTCAGTAGGTACGATTAGTCGCATTCGGCCTTAAGGATTTTGATGTGGGTGGCAGGTCGCTTCACGAATGAGTATAACCCTCAGTGGTACCTTCTGGACAGTGCTAGGGAGCCACGGGTTTACATCCAACCTGAAGACCCTGGTTCCCGCCCCGTTGGTTAGTTAGCCCATAACTAACTAACTAACACTAACTAAAATAACTGACTCCGCCAGATCCGTTGGGGGCAGGTAGAATTCCTGCTGCTTAAATACCTTGAAAAGCTGAGGTTTATCTGCTGAGTCTACTGGGTATGAGCCACGTTGCAGATGGGAGTTTCCAGTAGCCTAATTGTAATGGTGTCTGAGAAGTGTCCTGTGAGTCAGGCCAAGGAGGTTCTCGTCCCTCGCCGATAGCTCAATGGTAGAGCACCCCCGTACATAGGGGGAAGGTCGGTGGTTCGAGTCCACCTTGGCTTGGGACATTTTTCAGACACCACAAAATTTGATTCTATCTGGAAAACTCCGCTGATAAAGTCAGAGTAGTGATATGTCATTTAAATATGTCCATCAACGCATTAATGAATTCTGAAATGAGCCTTAATGGTTGGAGTCCACCTTGTCGGAAGTGAGCCTCAAAGGTGATTGGGGGACTCTAGACTCTAGAGTTATATATAAAATATGACATAAAAAAATAAGGGCACGTCAAGGGTTCGAGCCCAGGACGGTCACCCCCCAAAATTTAGGATGAGGCCTAAGTTGGTTGCTTAACCTGGTTGATTCAGCAGAGTGGTTTGTGCTCGGTACACTCAGTAGGTACGATTAATCGCATTCGGCCTTAAGGATTATGATGTGGGTGGCAGGATGCTTCACGAATGACATAACCCTCAGTGGTACCTTCTGGACAGTGCTAGGGAGCCACGGGTGTACGTCCAACCTGAATACCCTGGTTCCCGCCCCGTTGGTTAGTTAGCCCATAACTTACTAACTAACACTAACTAAAACAACCAACCAACCAACCAACCAACCAACCAACCAACCACGGTAACAAGCAAGAT
Organism: Flabesymbios commensalis; assembly: GCA_964017125.1. Taxonomy (NCBI): domain Eukaryota; kingdom Metazoa; phylum Annelida; class Polychaeta; order Terebellida; family Flabelligeridae; genus Flabesymbios; species Flabesymbios commensalis. The sequence continues at coordinate 63,372,070 of OZ024917.1, read as the reverse complement.
GTAATGATAGCGTGTAGGAAACTCTTTGCGGCACTAGTTAGGAGAGGTTACTCAGAACGTTTTTTTGCGAAAAATTAAAGATAAAACATTGTGTGAATTGAGAAAGAATCCGAACAAGGGATCTTCTCAAAGATGCACTACTAGGAACTGTAAATTATGTTCGACACAAGTAGGTGTAGAGAGTGGTAAGACCATAGGGGGCGTACTGGATGCCGGGAATCAAATTCAAATTCATACCACACAAAATTTTGATCCAACTAACGGTATTTACTGTATAGATTGTTCGAAATGCAAAAAATTATATGTGGGAGAAACTGGGCTCTCCTTCAGAAAAAGGATAAAGATACATCGTTCGGATGTACGGCTTAAGAAGGACACGGCAGTTGCCACACACTTTAATTCCGGGAGCTGCAGGGCGACCCATCTGAGAGTGGTGTATCTTGAAGTATTGAAGAACACAGGAGACATAACTCTAAATAATATGGGGCGACTTGAAGCGGAAAAGGAATGAAATGGCAATTAGCCCTGAAAACGTATTCTCTATTCGGCTTAAATACGGTACCTTCCCCTAAGGATAGTGGCGTCACCCCCTTTGTTATTACCTACCCTGCAACTGCGGTGGAGGCAGCTAAATTAGTGAAGACTTCCTTCAATAAACTTAGAGCGAAACATCCAAACATCCTGTATAAACGGTGCGTAACAGCATTTGAAAGGGGACAAAATCTACGTGATCTCTTGGTGAGAAGTAGATTGGGGAAAGCCCCACTGGACAACCCAACGGTTACCGGATCCGACACAAGTCAGGATCTGACTACATTAGTAAATGCCTTAGATGAGGTATAATTTACATCAATTAGTATGATTGTTTTCCTTTTTATAAATCAGCCTATACTTCTCCTCGGGCAGTACACTAGGTTGGGAACATGGAAAGGCATGCCCTTGAAGGGGTGACGAAAGTCAGACCATTTAGGGTATGATGAGAGTACGGTTGACAGGTTGATGCCGGGTTTTATGGGGAACCAGGTACTGGAACCCTTACCCGATCCTAACCATGGGCCCTAGCTCTCACCCTGACCACAAAACCAACCAACCAACCAAACAAACAAACAAACAAACAACCAACCAACCAACCAACCAACCAACCAACCACGGTGGTTTACAAAGGAAACACCGATTACTGTGAAGGCAGAGTTGAGCTCGGAATCAATGCATTTTTTAGACACAGTGGTTTACAAAGGAAACAGATTTAAGGAGACAGGTACATTTGATACCTTAGTTTATATATAAACCAACAGATACTTTGGAACTGTTACACAATAAATCACATCACCCAAACCATACTTTTAGGGGATTTTTTAAGTCACAAATCCTTAGATATGTTAGAATATGTAATAACAAACAAGATGTAATGATAGCGTGTGGGAAACCCTTTGCAGCACTAGTTAGGAGAGGTTACTCGGAACGTTTTTTGCGAAAGATCAAAGATAAAACATTGTGTGAATTGAGGAAAAACCCGAACAAGGGAGCTTCTCAAAGATGCACTACTAGGAACTGTAAATTATGTTCGACACAAGTAGTTGTAGACAGTGGTAAGACCATGGGGGCGTACTGGATGCCGGGAATCAAATTCAAATTCCTACCACACAAAATTGTTATTCAACTAACGGTATTTACTGTATAGTTTGTTCGAAATGCAATAAATTATAAGTGGGGGAAACTGGGCTCTCCTTCAGAAAAAGGATAAACATACATCGTTCGGATGTACGCCTTAAGAAGGACACCGCAGTTGCTACACGCTTTAACTCCGGGAGCTGCAGGGCGACCCATCTAAGAGTGTTGTATCTTGAAGTATTGAAGAATACGGGAGACATAACTCTAAATAAGATTGGGTCAAGGAGAGCTGACGCCAAGAGATAGATAATAGCAATCTATTTTAAGGAAACTTGTTGCCTGGCCAGTTGTTCATACAACACACGATGTATTGATGTCATGTGCCCTCGTCGCGACAAACACGATATGCTGATACAGAAATGACACCATGCTGTGGACGTTGATCTAACATTGAGCCAACTTTGGGTTGTATTTTAAAGACTGTCGGAAATATATTGCTGTATATGCCAATGTATCGAAAAGTGCTGGTAACTTTTGATAATAGTTTTTTCCAATGCAAAGTAAATGATAATACTTTTTTAGTTTTTAATCTGTTTATTATCAAATTATATCATGATACAGTAAGTGTTCAAACATCAAACATTAAACATCGGCTTTTGCAAAAGTTTGGTATCAAATAAACAAATATGTATAATTTTAATCCACTTGAAGTTGTGTGTCGCGGTAGCGAGACACAACTTCAAATGGGTTAAAATTTAAAGTATTCAGCATAGCGCTTTAACGGTGGATGTGCATGGTAGGCTTATCAAGAGGAAAAGATAAACACATCCTACCGGGATATGGATCCTCGACATCAATTAACTTCTCAATCTAATGGCCCAGAAAACGTCAGTCCTGACTCAATACTGGCTTAAAGCCTGTCTAACGTCTAATACACTGGGCCAATATTGTGCTAGCATCGGGCCAGTATTCCCTGTCTCCTGGGAGGAGGATTTAGTACGCTGACCCGATGACAGTTTAAAGTTGGGCCTACGTTGCAGAGTGTGGGCATCATTTAACCAGCACTGGCTTAACGCATTATATGTTTCTTGGACATTTATCAAAATGTACAACGTTTGTTGAATGCTTTATCAACTTGGGCATCAGGTCGGCCTCGAGTCTGATTATGGTAAGCTGTATGCTTGATGCCAAAAAGCTGACGCTATGGGAACGATTTAACTGCGAAGTAGCCTGAACCAAGCAGTGAAGAATGATGTCAAAAGAAGTAGTTTTGATTACCACACCGTCTTACGGACGCACCATTAGATATTCTTTTGGCTGTAAATTCAAAAACAAAACGCCTTTTTATGTTTCGTTGAAAAACGTAAATATCAGATGTAGTTGTATGCCTTCCTTATTATGTACGTTACGACTCGCTGGTTTATTCTTGTCATCAATTTGTTATAAATTCCGTATAAAAACCTATGTTTATGCCAACATTTTTAACATTTTCTGAGTTGTGTAGCGACAAACTGATTGTGTTTTCATATGTCGTCTACCCCCCCCCCCAAGATAATGGTGAGTCCCTTATAGATCTACTCATTCCATTCGAAAAACATAATCTGGTGTAAAGATATCATTGTGTGCATGTATGTGATGATAGCCGGTAAAAAGTAATGTTGACCCTTTGGTTGCTAAGCAAGATTTAATCATTTTAAATAACTGTTATTGGGCATGATACGAATGTTTAAACATAAAGATTTGCGAATTTTTCATTTCAAATTAAACACATATCAGTTATTTTCACTCATTTGAGGTTGAAGGGCGCGGTAGCGAGACACAACCTCAACTGGGTGAAAAATTAAATAAGATAATTTAGCAGAGAAGAGGTTTACATAATAGGTACGTGTGCATAACATCCTGTATTAGACGTGATGCATAATAGTGGAAAATCATGTGATGCTGAATTTAGTAAATTCATCATGCTTGATAACATCTAGGAATAAAGGACTAACTGGACACTTTGTCCCAATGCTGGTTTATTGCATGACCACCGTCTGCAACGCTGGCCAGCATCACATCTTTATTAGGCCAGCGTCTCGAGTTTGCGTAGATTAATCAGCATGTTGGCCTTGGGAATCCCTGAAACACCAGCCAACAACTAAGTTGTAAGCTATTGACCTGTAGTAACAGTAATAATAGTTTCAGAAGGCAGTTATATTAATTGAGTTGAGCAATCTGTTATGTTAGCTGAATGCATAACGGATAACAGTTATTATTAAACCATTGTATTTATGTATTAACTTGGGCCAGCGCTGGGCCAGCAATGTCAGCGTTGAGCGCATTGGGCCGGCGTGACCACCAGGACAGGTGCAAACATACCTCTTTATAGCATTGATAGCGGGAATGTAAATAAATGAATTGAATCGAGCTTTAGACCACCTTTGTGCACATAAAGGCTCAACTGAGCCAGGAGAACCTCCTGAGGAGATGACACTGTCCTACAGACACAGGATTCGAAATTCGAGCCCTCGCGGTCTGAGGCCGAGCACGCTACCTCCCGGTCACAGATGCTCCCCACAATACTGAGTTTCACACGTGGATGGGGAAGAAACATTTTTTGTTTCCTTCAAACCTCCGAGACCGGGAACCAAACCCCTAACTCTAGCGTGAAAGGCAGCAGTGCTAACCACTACCCTAGGGACCCCGCCCAGCGGGAATGTTCTGCCGAGCAGACATTTGTGAATCCAGGGCATGGTTGGAAGGCCATGATAAATGTCTACAACGTGTCGTTGTGAGTAGTAATTATATTCAAATAAAAGGGTCAACAGCGGTCATGCAAACATATCTTTGAGACCTCACCTTTAGAGGCAAAAGGGTGACAGAGATGATTGTAAGCATGTTATAACCATGATATGAAAGCATTAATAAAGAGGCGAGAAGATCATTTTGACCACGAGACCCGAGCTCGTTGTCACTACAAGCCCGTTATTAAATCCAGCGATGCTGTTGAACCCAGAATGCGTTAAATTGTCATGAGCATTACAGCTATTCTCAGGTAAATGATATTACATTTTGAATAAGATTTTTAATATTGATTCAATATATAAATACCCACCTCCACACTCCCGCCTACATTTCTTGAAGACCCAGTGGGCCGCCACTCATATGGTGACATGTAGAACAACATCACGAAGCCTATTTCTTTTACTGCCCAATATTTGCCGTATTTTTGGCCCATTGCAACACCGAATATGTGGTATTAACTAGGTTGTGATTGAAAATGATATGAATTAGTCATTAGCTAACATAAGTTGCACTGTTTGTGTATGTGGGCTGTATCATGTGTGGATGGCATAAATAATTAGTATGCTTCACTATTATTGTTATTAGGCCTTTTTTAAGCCTTTTGCATTTTTATCAGAAGCCACCTGTCTCTATATTGTCCATACTACCGTGCTTTCATGATCTGACTTAAAGCATTACCAAATGTTAAGATGGCTGTTGCTCTTGGATTTTTTTATTATGCCATTTAGAGCTGCTTGGGGACGTTTCCTTCGCCTTTGTTATCAGACAAGGTGGGGCCTTGTGGAAGATTACAGAGTTGCTCAAAAGATTTTCACTATGAGGTCGGGATGTTTTTCTTTGATTGCAACTCCGAGTATGTGGTACTAGCTATGGCGTAAAAAATATAATACACTTTTCCATCTGACGCAATACAGATAAGCATTATTATCTGAGCGTTGTATTTTATAAATGTAAATCCGCAGTTAAATCCACTAAACGTCAGACTTCAGCTCTGTTTTGCTAAAATATAAGGTATCTGCAACAATACGGCAGTATTATTATATAATTCATTTCATAGTTGAATGACAAATTGATGTTCAGTATAAGCTGTTTTACAAAACTACATTGTACATTCTCTGGAACAGACTTAGGACACAGTTTCCTCCAGATTAACAGGGTATGACGTTCATAAGATCTTCATGGACAACCGTCAACATGGTCAATGATAATTGATTGGTGATATAAATATATTTTGAGGAAATTTGTTGCATATACACTAATAAAACACAAGATGCATTGACGTCATGGGCCAATGATTTGTCTGAAATTTGTCTAAAAAAAGTTTGGTCTGAAATTAAACAAAAGTGGGTATTTTTAACCCACTTAACCCTTTAACCGCCGGTGCCGCATATATTCGGTTTTTCATTTTTTATTAGCACATTAAGTACCACATTTTGAACATGCTAAAGATAAAATATGACATCAATCTGCAATATTTGAAAATAGTTGACCTCCATTTTGTCAAATCTGAATAGTTTTCACTCACTTCAAGTTGTGGATCGCGTCAGCGAGACACAATTTCAAGTGGGTGAAAATTCAGATTGAATAATTTGGCGGTTAAAGGGTTAATTGGTCGTATAGCGAGACACAAATGACACAAAGTAGCTGAAAATTTAAATTATTCAGCTCAGCGCTTTAACGGTTAATGTCCATGGTATGTGTTACAAAAACTAAAGATCCTTCCGTGAGTTAGATCGTAATACAATACATTGGCCTAGAAAGCACCAGTCCCTGACCCAATATTGATATAATGCCTGCCTAAAGTCTAGCTACTACACTAGGGCAACACTAAACCAGCATTGGGCCAGCGTGCCTTCTGATGCCAGTGTAATGTGGCAACATTGTATAGTGTGATACATCATTTAACCAGCACTGGTTTAGCACATTATGTTCCTTGGATATGTGTCAAAATATCCAATGTTTGTTAAATGTTGTATCAACTTCACCAGTGGTGAGCATCTGAAGTCCATCCCATTAAGAAACTGAAAAATAGGATTAGCTGAGCTTTCTCTCATTTACATTAGAAATGTTAAAGCTATAGCCAACAGATGATCATTTTCATAACACTGCGGTCCCACAACTCAATGTGACCCCAGTCCAGACCAACATTTACGAAACAAAATCCCACCAAGAAAGCAATTATTTGATTATATCGAGCACCCGTGACACCCAATGCCAGATATAACCCCATTTCTTATTAGGCTCTTCACCGGACCGAGAGCATGCAGGCTCTTAACCCTATTAACACTGTATTTCTTGACACACTTCCCATAGCTGAATATTTTGTAATATCAGATTTGTCTGAAGACACCAGCAGGATCTTAGCTCATGAACAAATAATAACACGATAAAGAGTTGTACTTTAATAGTACAAAACACCAAGGTCACGTCAAGGTCACTTCAAGGTCAAACTGGCAAAAAATATTAAAAATATCTATTTTTATCAATTTTAAGCTTTGTGTTAGTGGTGCAGTCATCTTTTATTCTGTGAAACGCAATAGCCTTGACCTTCATTGTTGTCACCGAGCTAACTAATACAATGGAGCATGGGGGAGGGGTCTTATATAAATTTATTTTCACCGAGCTCCCATTCAAAACGGTTTCCGGTGACGTCACTGCGTTTCACAGAATAAAGGACAGATGGTGACGCATTATTGGTTGGGTATCATTTCAACACACATTTTTCTTAATTCGAGGACCATGCTAATATTGGGAGGGGAAATACCCCCATGTATGTCATTATTACAATCTAGGTTCAATTGAACAACAAAATACAATTATGCAGCAGCGTGTAGTAGTAGTTTGGGCTTCCTTCGCAAAACATTAATACATAATGGAGGTTGACATTGGTTTTTAGTTGTGCTCTACTGAATGGATACCACCCAATAGAAATGTGAAGGTTATATCGTTTCGGAAGTTATGTAAAATGTCACGCTTATCTGTTGTGTACTAAATGCGTAATCATAAGCTGTGCGACTATCCAATCCGCGCTGCTGCGATATTTGTCTTCTAAGTATTAATGTAACATTTTAAGCATGATGATATTATCAAAAAAGGTATCGTTTCTTTAAGTAAATTCCTTCATTCCAAAAATATATGGTTTGATGAAAAAGTTTCTCAATTATCAAGAAAGTTAGGATAATTTTATTGTTTTTATGGCAGCCATTTTGAATTTTTCGTTGTGAAAGAATCTGTCAAAGATGAAAGCTTTACATCGGCCCAGATATTATTAAGGGTTGATATCCAAGCTCAATCGAAAGATGTTTCAACGTTTTGAACACTATACCACAGGGAATCAAGGGAATCAATTTCGTCACGGCAAAATGATCGCGATATGAAAATGGTGTTGCTTTAAACCTGAACTTGTACTAGAATTATGGATATACTCGGGGCAGCAGTACAGGTTTGAAAAGAGTAATAACTATGGATAAGGCAAGTGTAATGTTTATTGAATGTCTGGGAGGCCACGAAAGGTGATGTTTACATGCATTTTGCCGTGACCAAGTTGATTCCCGTGTAATCAATCAGTAGAGATTATAAACAGGTGGTCGAATCCCTTTGCACTAAACTTGGATCGGGTTCTAAAACGAAAGTGGCATGTATCTTTCGTTGTTGTTAATTGAAGATACAATTATATTATAAAATCATTGATCAAACCAAATCGTTGGCGCTGGAAGGTGTGGAGGGGTCGGTTGCTCTATGACTTTGGAGAATAGACAATTGATTAATAAACCATTCATGGCTTGTTGCTGGGCACAATTAGTGTTCACGCTTCATTGATGTGTAAACAATAGATCATTCGGACGGGGGTGCAGTGACCAGTACATTCACACCACCCCTTGTGTATTAGGGCCTACATAATTGATACAAGGTGTTGATAAAATAGGAAATTTGGTCGTATCTTGATTAATACCTCTTTGACTATTCACCTTATTATGTTTAATTTTAATTGTGATATTCTGATATAATGTGTCGTCGCCGTTAATATAAGCATATGGAAATAAAACTCATGGCTGGTTACATAACTGATGTATATGCATCTATATAATTTAATATATATATATATTGTAAATCAGGTTGAATTTAGCATTCAAGATTATTCAAGGTCAACTTAAGGAAAACCAGCTGGGTGGTATTTGAGGGCTACACTACATCTAAATATACCTTATTATTATAATCACGTCCCTTTTATGTCGATTTCGTAAAATATGGCATGATCCAATAAATCCCTGTTCTAGAGTTTGTGACTGTACGACCCATATTTGCTTTTTCTGAAGGAATAAAAACAATAGTGTCAATGACACAGAAGCTCGTCCTCTCCTGAATTAAATTAGTGATTAAAATGACAAGTAACAGTGATTAGGTCAATTAATTGGGTCATAGCTTAATTACTGAGGGAGGAGCAGTATTTATTGTGAATTGTTAACAGACAATCCTAAATAGGTTGCAATTAGGTCATTACATAATCACGAAGTAAAATGTCCGAAATCTGTGTAGTCGGAGGGCTATTTTTCAAAAAGGGTCTAAATACCAAAGTTTGCCTAACTCTCATGACAAATTAGGTTTCTTGGTCACATTTTAATGATGAATATATTACATATTATTTAAGACGGGGTAACCCTTTGAGAAATTGCCCGAAAGAAGTAATTTAGAGCCGAATAGATACCTAATCTCTGGTACCTGAATCTAACGAAAAAAGTGTTTCAGAATTTTTCACAAGATGAAATTCGAGTTTATATCAATAAAAAAATATTAATTCTAACATACATTGATGTGAAGTAAACAAAATTGGGCTTAATGTTTAAAATTAGGTTGAATTTCATTTTTTAGACCCTTTAACGTCTAGAAGTTTGATATTTTTGATTAATAAAAAATAGCCGTATAACTGTAGCACATCAAATAGGGATCTTTCAGATAACACCATGTAAATGTCATACCTTCTCTTATATCCTTGTCATATACGTTATGTTACATAGTTAGGCTATGCAACCTTGACAAAAAATGTCCGAAAAGGTTAAAATAGAGAAAAATATTCATGTGCGTAAAAATAGATTTGGAGTAGAATAGCCTAACTTTTAGTGTTTATTTTGAAAATTGTAATACTGCAAAAGACATATTCGTGCTGCACATATGAATTGAAGTAGTGTTGATAAAAGTTAGTATATTATTATATAAATATATATAAATAAAAGTAAATTAACCCTATAAGCACCACATCTAATTTAATTTTGTACCTACCTTAAGTTATGTCTCGCTACCTCAACACACACCATTAAGTGTGTTGTTAATTTTTATAGTGATGTGTGCTGAAGAAAAAGAAAAACGACTGTAATAGATTGACCACTAAAGGGTACAATTATCGCGAACAATTTGTCTGAAATAAGTAATTTTGAGCCACATAGATACCGTTGACCCTCTGGTATGTGAATCAAAAGATGCAATTTGAATTTAAATCAAAAATATTTTTTTTATGCTGACATAAATTAATGCTAATTCAAGGATAGGGTGTTATTTAAAAAACAACTTTTATTTTCTACACCCTTTAAAATCTGGTGGTATAATATTGAATATGTTTTTGTCTAGCCTATTCTAATGACTACGTGAACGAAGAAAACAGAACAACTAGCGGACAGGTACATGGGGAGAGCCCAGCATTAATGAGTTTGCAAGAATGAAATTAGTCATTATAAAAAAAAGATAAACCAAAATAATTATGCTTTTTGACTACTGCAGTTATTATTTCACCCGTGCACACACATGTAGGCCTATCCAAATGCATCAGTAGTGGGACTATAATATGAACATTTGTGTTTTTAGAAAACCTTTATGTCCACAAATACCGCTCTTGATGCAAAAAAGAAAGAAAACTTGATATTTGTAAATAATCATATGAATTTTAGTGGAATGGGAAGGGTAATCCAGGATGTAAAACAGCTCATCAGCGGGATATAATTATTAGGCCTACCCACGAAATGTTACCCGTTAATAACCATAGTAGCTGAACCACAACCCGGAGGTACGTATAGTATTTGAAGGGTGAGCGTAATATAATTCTCAAGCACATAGAAAAGCCTATTTCGGATTAACAGGAGCAACGTAACCGGTCACGCCATAGTCCCTCACTTACTGTACATACAACATCTTGGCATATTGTGGTGCTATTATGATATATCTCAACAATACAAAACTAGATCTTGACAACATAATGCCATATATTGAAATTATATCGCCATATGTGATATACTGTCATTATGGTGTGATGTCTTGATATTATAATACTTGTAATTTCATATACTTATTATCACATTAAAACATCATATCGCTAACATTTCAAATGTCGTTAGTTGTGTTTTTTCAATTTACTTTTAACAATAATGTAGCCCATTGATCAATAATCACGTCTACAAATTGTGTTTTTATTTTTTATCTACACACATCACTGTAGAAATTTGTTTTAAGATAACTGGGCATTACTTCAAGTGGGTAAAAATTTAAAACGGACTTGGCGCTAAAAGGTTAATTTATATATATTTATATATATTTATCATGTTTATACATAAATATTCTAAAAGTAGCCTACTTTTATCGATACTGAGGAGCTCATATGATGAGCATGAGCATGTCATTTTATTATTACCATGCTTAAATAAACTTTAACATGGTTAACACAAACATTTTTTCTGATCTATTTTTATGTACGCGGATATTTTGCTAAATATTAACCTCTGAATTTTTTGTCCGATGTGATAATGTAAGATATTTTACGATAATGTATGACATTGCATGGTGTCTTCTGAAAAAGCCCTTTAATTTGTTGTGCTATGCGTCTTATTTAAGTAATCAAATGGGGGTTGAAGGGTCTACATAATGACATTTAAGCTCACTTCAACAAATCGTAACCACATTTTTTCGGTTTAGCATCAATGTAAGTTGGAATTAATACATTATGTTAGAATTAAACTCGAATTTCATCTCGTGAAAACATTATGAAACAATTGTTCTCATTACATTCGGATACCGAATGGTAGGCATCTGTTTGGCTTCAAATTACTTTTTTCGGACAATTATTTAGAGGGTTACCCGATCTGAAATAAAAGGTAATATATTCATCTTTAAAATGAGAACAAAAAACATGATTATCATGAGAGTTGGGCGAAATTATAATTTATAGATATCAGCCCACCGACTAGTGAGGAATTTCTATGCCCAGGTATAAGTTCTCTAAAGCAAACAAAAAACAATTGAATTCGTATAAGAATTGAGTGAGGAGAAACATATCTTGTGAATGATTTTTATTATGGCTAAATTAGGGTATAAGTTAACTACGAATTAAAATTTCTGAAATCCACGATGAAAATGACTGCACAAATATGTTATTTCAAAAAAAAAAACAAAGACAAAATCAAATCGGATAAGAATTGAGGGATGGGAATCATTTTTTTGTGAATGGCCCTAATTAGGTTTTAAATATGGCATAAGTTAATTCCGAATTCAAGTTTCTGAAATCAACGAGAAAATTGTATACATAGGCACACGCTCTTCAAACCAACCAGACAAAGTAGACAAAGTTGAAAACGGTCAAGAATTGTGGAAGGAGATGCACATTGTGTAGACAGAAGACAGACGACACAAAAATCCAGGGATGAGCTACACAAACATGAAACAATGATAATTTAGCGCTTTTAAAGGTTATTACCCATGATAAAAACGTCCTTCCGGGAGTTGAAAACTTCACAGGAATTAACTTGTCAATCTACTGGCCTGGAAAACGTCAGTCCCTGACTTTTTAATGCATGCCTAACGTTTGCTATACTTGGACAGCATTGAACCAGCATTGGGCCAACGCTTGGTGCCTTCTGAGATGAGGATGATTTGTCGACTGTGCTGCATAATATGATCTTACATAAACTACTACAGAACGTTGACTCAATGCCAGTTTAATGTTGGGTCAACAGCGCAGAGAGTGGACATTATTGAAACGGCACTAGTTTAACACATACTGTTTCTAGGTCAAGTAACAAAATGTAGAATGTGTTTTTAAATGCTGTATTAATTTATCTAGTGGTGAACATCAGGTCATCCTTGAGTCTGATTATAGTAAGCTCTATATCTTAACTGAGAGGTCAATTGATTCAATTACCTACTAGTGCTGCAGCAATTGTGATATTATTTTTATCACCCAAGCTCAAATTTTAACAATATGTATCTCATACAAAATTAAATGCATGAATCCCAGGAATATGGATATCGGGGATGCCAATGTGGTAAAGCTGGACAAAATTGGTGAGCTAACCCGCCATTTCTCATGTTAAAATAATTGAGAAATATTGCAAGAAAACTCATTGACTTTCAGATTATCCAATCAGCACATTCAATATAACACAGAGGGGATAACTAAATGTCCGTTCTAACAATACATCACCCATTACAGTTAATAGTCGTCTCTCGACGTACGCTCAAACATATTTTTTTATTAAAAAAGACTCAAAACAACTACCTACAAAATATAAATTATTGACAACAAAACAAACTAGTCATCATGGTCAAAGAGAACGACATAATAAATGTTGGTTGTTGGACATATCCATATCTGGCCTATGTTATCTGCATCCAGATATGTGTATGCCTAAAAATGGTTGTTATTTATATTTCTAAATGTCATACATATTTTTGTAATAAAAGAACATCGCAGCGTTTCATGAAAATATGTATATTTAGCCCGGGATAAATTTTGAAAAATAAAACTTTGCTCAATATTTTAGTGTATACTTTTTTATCCACTTGTTTTTACATAATATGTGTGAGCTTAATTAGGATCTGTCGGATGACATTTTATGTTTGCTAACCTTCACCTTCTAACTAACAAAACACAAAATGGCTACCAAAATGTTAAGAAAACCCCATATTTTTTATGGTTTGTCTCACATAAAAGAACAATTCATGGTGTCTGCAATATTTTTAATTGATAATTTCTTTGTGTGACTTTAAAAAGAAATGACCTTTATTTGTCCTTTAAATCCAAGACATCCGCCGTGTTTTATGTATTTATTGTTACTATAAGTATAATGCTACACATGTTCACAATATTTTGACGTTTTTATGGTAGCATAGTTGAGTAGGAAAAAAACGTTACTGATGAACATGTTAGAATATACTGTGCCTTAAAACTAACACAACTTGTTGTCTGCTAAAGTTTCCGGTTTCCTCTAATTCTGGGTAGGGAGTTTATAACTAGATACATCTGGAACCCATGTTCCCGACATAAAGGTCATGTTTCACTCTTCCCGCCCAGTCAGTCTCTACCCCACCATCATAGGACGCAGAACGGCTGCACTCCATATCACCTTAGATATGTCAATCTTTTGTATATTTGTACAATAAACCATCTTGAACAGTCTCAGCTACAGTATCATCATTTTATTTATATTTATCACATAATTCCCCGTGTGATATTACATATGCCGTCTTAAGGACGCACCGTTAGGCATCAGCGAGAAAACATAGCTCTATCGCAGTGAACTTCAGACAAACGTTTTAAAATATGTTAAAATTGGCTGGTTTACTCCGGTCAACGTATTTACATCAATTCCATCAACAAACTGTTTTTGTTCTGCCCATTTTTTGTCAATAAACAGTTTGGACTTTTGTAGCGACAAACTTGTGTTTTCATATTTATTCGACTAATATAAAATATGACTGTGTACATAAAGGTGACACTTGGCAGCAAACGGTTAACACTCTCGTCGCTAAGCACGTCCCTAATCGTTTTTAATCGTTATTGGGAATGACATTGTTGTTTAAACATCAACATTTTCAAATGCGTCGTCTTAAAATAAAATAATATAATTTAAAACCACTTGAAGCGAGACACACTTCAAGTGGCTGACAATTTAAACATTATAACTTGGCGGGAAAAGGTTAACAGTGATGTGTAAGTGTGTGTCTCAGTAGTTTCTCGCTACCGCGATCCTGAACCTCGAGGGGGTGAAAATTCTTTGGATTTCTACAGATTAAATCAAATTATATTCCGATCTTACCGTTTTTAAAACGTTCAAATTTTCTCGCTTGAGGGTCAATTAAAAGACGAGGCCTTAACTTTAAAGGTTACAATGACATTTAGAATTTCCTAATTTCTATGAAAATGATGTCCTTGCAAATATGCCCCAAGACACTGAGTCGCTAGGAGATTAATCTGGCGGAAGTCCCGGTGCGAGAATTTATTACTGTACGACCTTGATTTGCGTCTTCTGAGGAAATTAAAAACAAACAGGAATGAATGATGGTATGTGGTAGTTTAGGCCAGATCAATAAAGTAGGCTGCATGCTACACGAAGACATGATGCTAAACTAAATCCTTGCCTCAGAGACTACACAAGGCTGCACCAATAACCAGAGTAATTATACTGATCATGATAAGAAAAAGTAATTGAATATTGAATGGTAAGTGTTTTTATTATAAATTCGTCATATAATTTTGTCTCCCAACATTTACACTTATTTTAAATATGCCTTAAGACAACTGAAGTTGAGCTGCATAGCAATATAATAATTATTAATAAATCAGTCAATGTAACCCTCCCCCCATCCCCCAATTATGGGATTATTGCACATGACCGATATTCTGCATTCACCAGTGGTAGGCTATCATAATACACATGATAATTTACTTCACCCCCAATAAGACGGTTATTATGTTATACTCATCATTTGATGATCAAATAAATAAATAAATAAAAACTTCTTATTGTTCCTATGTATTAACCCTTGAAGCATTGAATTATTAAAATAATATTTATTATTTATTATATAATTATTTATTTGTAACATGTGTAACATAGAACATTATCGGTACTGGATGTGTGAAATAACCACTAGGACGAAGCAAGTGATATATCTGCTGGCATATCGTTAGCTTTAAGACACGTTTGTGGATCTTGGTATCTGACAAACTGGTTCAGTAATGCGCAAATATTTCGGAGACACTATCACAGTGGTACAAATATTACCACTGACATCACCGCTAAAAAGCCTCTTGTCGTTTGTCGATGTAAAATGAACCTGAACTACGTCACCATGGCTCGTCGTCTAGTGTCAGCGAGCATTGTCATCTGAGAGCTTAAACTTACGCTTAATTCATTTATTCATTCATTATTGTATATATATATATATATATCTTTATTCACCTCCATATTGAAGTCCAATGTACTATACAAGGCATATTCATTCATTCATTCATTCATTCATTCGTTCGTTCGTTCGTTCGTTCGTTCGTTCGGAGTTCGGTTCCCGGTATCGGCGGTTTGAAAGAAACAAAAATGTTTCTTCCCCATCCACGTGTGAAAGTCAGTATTGTGGGGAGCCTCCATGACCAAGAGGTAGCGTGCTCGGCCTCAGACCGCCAGGGCTCGAATTTCGAATCCTGTGTCTGGAGGACAGTGTCATCTCAATCATCTCATCATCTTATGGAGGTTCTCCTGGCCCAGTTTAGCCTATATGTGCACAAAGGTGGCCTAAAGCCCGATTCATTTCATTTCATTTGCATTTCGTAATACATCCACCAAGGCCGCTATGCCGTGTAATAATAAGTTATTATCCTGACCACATGATCATCATATTGACCCAGTCATCACGTCTCTCAAGTTCGTTTAGATGACTAGCTGACACGGTAACCCAGCAAATGCGAGGGATTCACCCATGTTATTTTCCCGTTGGGCCAGCGTCGTAGACGGTGGACCAACTTTAAAACAACATTGCTTCAAGGTATCGTTTTTGCTTTGATCCCAACGCGATGATATCAATCCGCACTGATGGCGATATAAACAGATAGATGTATATTATCAAGCAGTAAAACCAGTTATACAGTCTAAGTAAAACCAGTTATACAGTCTAATTCAAAGCTGTATCATAATTATTCTACAGGTTATGAATATTTCACGATATGGCCTTATTTTTTTAGGTGTCAGTGGAAATGATACTTGAAAGAGTTACCCAAAACTAATGATATTTATGAAAAGCTGAGAATACTTGTTTGTCGTTCCCAAAATTGTTCATGTGTTAAATTACTTTCAGCATCAACCATATCTAGTCCTGAAAAATACATTGTGGAGCAGTCTTCCCCCCAGAAAACACCAGGCATCGAATCAATGTTGTTTCAATGTTGGGCCAGCGTCGAAATATCAAGCTACCCCACCCACCCAAAAAAAAAATCTGACTCTGCCGTGTTTGGCACAATGTATTCACTTTGTAATTATCACGCAATGTTTTCAAGGTATGCTTTATTTTTCCGAGAATAAGAAGGCCTTATATAACTCTGTACACTCTGGGTCAGTGTTGTCCACACGTCATGTGACAAGCTGAGCCGCTCTTTCATTGGTCGGGGATAGAAGTAGAATATTCTACTTGGTTAAAAAAAAACATTTACCAGCTGTTGACGTGCAATATGTATTTGTGCAGATACGGGTCGCCAGCATGTAAATGGCAAAGTATCATAATATAACATAATATAATAACATAATAACAGATAGGTCTGGGACTGATTTGCGAAAGCCTGCTAAAAACACGATTTCGCTGCACCCCCTCCCCCTGTGACATAAGTTTCCTTGTTTGTTATTGTAGGATATTATATCAACTTTAATATTCGAAACAGTAACCAAAAATTCCGGTGTCCAAAACCATAATTGAGACACTTTAATCACCATACCCTAAGAAAAGTCATAAAACTAAAAATAATATTATTCACTTTATATTCATCACTTTTTATCTGAATTATACTATTTCAATAAACATTTAGCTAAAAGACGCTAAACAAATGTATACATGCGCAACCATAGAGAAAATAAAAATGAAACATTTGTAAAAGCTGTAGAAACCTCATTTTGATCATTTTTTTGTTTGTTTTTTAATTTTTTTTTTGTAAGTTTGATTTTGCTGAATTCCCGCTAATGGTACAGTTTTATACGAATATGTATTAAACATATTTGATTAATTAGCAAAATTGATAGCATTAACAAAAAAAAATCCCGAAATATGTCATATTAAGTGTTTTGTGACCATATCCGAATGGATATTTATTAGTTCCTTAGCGTCATTTTTTAGCATTATATTTATCGGGCGGACAAAGCACCAAATTTGGTACACAATTTCTCTAAGGGCAAATGATGGAGTTTAGTCGCTAAGCCTTCTAATTTTTGCTCTGCTTTTCCAGAAAATCCAAAATGGCCGCCAAAATGAAAATATTTGTCGTCGCATTTCCCTGTAAAATAACATTATTTTCTTCATAATATACCTTAATATAAACCTAAGAAACCTTCGTAATACATATCATTTACTGCTGTTAGTCATTTGAAAGAAAAATACCACATAAAACGTCAAAAGAACACTGTTTATTTAATAAATGTGATCTCAAAATTTGCTGTCGTTCATTTCAGCATGTCCTATCACTTTCTGACAACATAATTGCTATTACTTTTGTCATAACGTGAGCCGTGAAGCATCTTACATATTTTTTTTTGTAATATTCAGGAACTGATAATAATAAAAAAAATAATAAAGTTATTACAATTTAAATATGAAAATGAAATAACATTTTATCAAAAACCCTGAAATACATTGTATGATGATGCCTTTGGATTGGACTCTTAGCTATAATACCATAAACACTGACATGAAAACTTCCTCGGACACTGAGAAGGATTACCGCACCTCCGAGCTCGTTCCTGGTAATTTAATTGAAAGGCTATTGAATTGAATTTGTACCGTTATGTGCATTAATGTTTCAAATATTATTTTGTTTAAATATGTTATGATACAAACATAATGTTTTAATTAAAAAAAAAGATTATTTATTTAAATTTGAAGCTGCTATCTTTATTACAAAGCCGGAAGGTGTAATTTACACAAAGGTAAAATAAACAGCAAAATGTAAAGTTAGCACATTGACTGAGGGGCCTGATATATGTCATAAAACCTGAAGATGCACGAGCTCCAGCAAAAGCTACATAAATAATTTGCAAGGATGTATTTTTAGGGGTTACTTCCCCAGTTGGTGTCTATCATAATTTTTTCAAAGTATATAATTTCGGTGATTATAATTCTGAAAATGTTCTGATAAAACGCAACAAATTAACACCAAGCTAGCATCACAGCAGGACTGTCAATTATTATGTTTAGCACAAGGAAGACTGTATTTACTCGTTTGAAAAAAGGCATAAAGTCTAACATCATGAGCTTCATCAACTCTGACTCATGAACAACTGAAGGTTCAATAACCTCATTCAACAAGTCCACAATTCAGGCATTGTCGTAGCTTTAATAATATACTTCTAGAAGTAGAAGTGACTCTGGCTAATTGAAAATGAAATGAATCGGGTTTCAGGCCACCTTTGTGCACATATAGGCTAAACTGGGCCAGGAGAACCTCCTGAGGATGATGAGATGATTGAGATGACACTGTCCCCCAGACACATGATTTGAAATTCGAGCCCTGGCGGTCTGAGGTCGAGCACGCTACCTCTCGATCACAGAGGCTCCCCACAATACTGACTTTCAAACGTGGATGGGTAAGAAACAGTTTTTGTTTCTTTCAAACCGCCAAAACCGGGAACCGTTTTAAAGAAGATGATGTTGTAGCATCAGCATGTCTTATGTATATTCACTATGGATGCCAATACATGTTCAACTATCCCCAGCCATTATGTTTAAAACACAGCAATAAGCTATACCCATTCATAATTAGTACTTACTAAGTACACATAATATTATTATCTGGTGAAACAAGATTTGTTTTGAACTAACTGTCACCAAACACATTTACCTGATAATTGTGGTACTGTTCTTGGAGTTAAATGAAGACGATAAGTAGATAAACAAAATGACAAGGCAATGCCACACATGGATTACAAGAACTTAGGGTATTCCCCAAATACAGTCTTGCATTAAAGTATCAATGATGGTAGTACCATTTTTATTCACCTTAGATCATATAAATTATTAACATATGAGGCCCAAATTTCCGTCCCAGCTTCTAGCAATAATATGTATGGATGAGAATAACTACAATACACCCTCAGCAATTTCATTTGAAACATAAGTACATGAAGAGCAGTCATAGTTCTGCATCCTAATTTTATTCAAGTTAACCATATTATCAAGTTAGATGAAAACTTCTGGGGTTGTATTAGATCTCAACGAAAAAACAATCAATGCATGCGGATATATACGTGATTTTCCACAAATACAGGCCTACTGGTTGGGCGAATTTGTAATATTTGCAAGTCAATCAAAACCTGTTCTATAAATATACAACAGGTTTTAAAATACTAAATCCCTGGGAAAAAAATCAATAAATTTGCAAATTTGACTTTGATCGGCAGCTTAATTATATTACTAGAATAAACATCAGGTGAGATATCTACATAGCATTATACAGCCTACAAGATGCGGTTAGGATCAAGGATCAAGATCTGCTAAATAATTTGATTTTTTTTTCAACCATTTGAAATGTGTTTGTCCATGGTTCTGAGAACAAAAAGTCGATTTATACATCTCTTCTTCAATTCAATAAGCAATAATACCATATCGCATTCAAGCTGACCTGCAACATTGTTTTCATTTTGGAAAAAAACAATGTTGCAACTTGGCACAACATTCAATATTTCCAATGAACTGCTAAGAGAAAGAGAGCAAGCTATGTGTACCATATAGGCCTATGGGCATAAATAACAGCATAATGTCAACGAATTGAAATATTATCTATTTGGATCGCTCACAACCGATCCATCGCGTCTGCCGCCATGAAAGATGCTACATATAAACATATTATGCGTTCTAGCTATCAAGCTGCGTATCCATGCTGCGTACCCGTGCTGCGTACCTATAGTGCGTACCCATAATGCGTACCCATGGTACCCATTATGTGCACCCATGATGCGTACCCATGGTGCGTACCCGTGGTGCGTATCCATATCCATACCCATGGTGCGTGCCCATTGTATTTGGTCATGCTGTGTACCCATGGTGCGTACCCATGATGCGTACCCATGATGCGCACCCATGGTGCGTACCCATGCTGCGTACCCATGGTGCGTACCCGTGGTGCGTACCCATGTCCGTACCCGTGGTGCGTACCCAACGTATGTGGTCATAGTGCGTACCCATGGTGCTTACCCATGGTGCGTACTCATGATACGCACCCATGGTGCGTACCCATGCTGCGTACCCATAGTGCGTACCCGTCGTGCGTACCCATGTCCGTACCCATGGTGCGTACCCATTGTATGTGGGCATGCTGCGTACCCATGGTGCGTACCCATGGTGCGTATCCATGATGCGCATCCATGGTGCGTACCCATGGTGCGTACCTATGGATAGGCCTACGATCAGCGTACAATGTCAAACAGGGTTGAAAAACCTTATATCCTAGACAAATTGTTGTTAATTATTCTCTGTGCGCAATTAGCTGATATATATGTTTTTCTCGACTAAATAAATTTTAGAGATTATACGTGCTATAAATTATATTGTAACCTTTTATCGCCCACGTGTGTGCGGTGCCATTTTTACCTTGAGCAGTACCCTCTCTAGTAAGTGGAAGTAACAAAAATACATGATGTGGTCTCACCTAAATGTGCCGAAATCTTTTATATGAGATTTTCAGATTGACACACGGGATGAGAGAACTTTTTTCTGGGAATCGGCTCAATAATAGGGATCCTGGGAGTACATTTTTCTGCATGAGGATGAGCCTATTTCAAAAGGTTGTTGGCTAGCATACCCTTTTCGGAGCTATTTTTTTTCAAAAAAGACAGCATAGGCCTTATTATGGTGTGTTACATTTGGGGGAGGACATG
Organism: Flabesymbios commensalis; assembly: GCA_964017125.1. Lineage (NCBI taxonomy): Eukaryota > Metazoa > Annelida > Polychaeta > Terebellida > Flabelligeridae > Flabesymbios > Flabesymbios commensalis. The sequence goes on along the minus strand of OZ024917.1, from coordinate 63,350,786 downwards.
CGTTTTAATAGGACTGGTATGTCGGGTTTTTATATAATTATGTATTTTAAATATTTGAACGTCAAATGGGATCCTGGTAAAAAGATTCAATAAATCTAGCATTCCAGTTCTCCTTTTCGTTTTATATATCTTTTTTTAACATTTGAACGTCAAATTATACGAGTCAATTTTCAGACATTTGCCGATGTATCTTGATATGGCAACCTACATAAGTGTAATACAAAGAATTACATAATTAACTATTGAAATGCTGGGCATAGCGATATTCGTTTTTCTGTTTCAATGCACGACATGGTAAAACTCAATTATTGGGAATTAAATGTGAGTCTAAAAATCAACAATAACACATAATCCATCTCGAATCAAATACGTATGCCTATAATTTTCCACTTAAAAATGTACGTTGCGGCATTGATGAGATCTGCGGAGTTCTAGATATAGACATTACTCAGAAGACTATGTCCCTTATGACGCCCGACCACAGCTGAGCAGCGTGAGGTAGGAATTGCAAATGCAATAAGGGACCAGATCGGTAGTGCTTAAATTATATTAGCTTCGTGTTGCATGGGTACTCCATACAATGGCTACGTCACTACACTGTATATATGGTAATATTTGCGAGATTTTATTTTTCGCGGGGAGGACAAATTCGCAAATTTAGGAGTCTTACGAAAATTATTATAATGGTGCCACCTATCATCGCGAGTTCTGAACTTCACAAAAAATCCCAAAAATCAAATATTCGCACAAATCTAGGCACGCGAAATTTACCAGATCAACAGTACTTAAAAAATATCAAAAATTGTGGAGGCAGCCGCCACCCACAACCCTCCTGGCATATGCCATAAATCCAAGGTTAGGATACTGTTTCCGTCTGCTTGTTTGTTAAGACGATATTGTTGTGGTGTGAAATATTCGTAGATCTGCTTATACCTCGTACATTCATCTACAAATCTATCAAATATGTTTTTATCGCGCGATTTACAGTTCTCGCAGACAGTCTAAGCTATCCTTTTATCGTCTCATTTTTTAGAAGCTTACCTTTCATCAATCTGCAAGGAGATACAGCTCCTACTTGACGGCTGGCCATGAAGGTCATGTAAAGGTCATGTCCTGTACAGACTTTTTACCAGGATCCACCATAGATCAAGGTCAAGGTCCCAACACAAACAACGCTAGTATCGTGTGCTTGGAGGAACAATGGCCATGTAAAATGTGACCTTAAATGCTGAAAGTCAATGTCCTGTTAAATGTCCTCGTATGTGCAGTGGTGGGCATCGCAACCCAAACACAAAACATTTCTATACCATTTATACAATGTCGGCTCAACGTCTTCGACGTTGGTCCAACATTGTGTAAATGTTATACAAATGTTTTGTGTTTGCTGGGACGTCGAATTTGGCAACAAAGGCAACATCTCTTCAATTCGGAGGTCAATGCTATCTATACTTTGTGGTTTGACTACCGGTATGTTTACTATCATTTCCTTAACATAGGAATTTGTTGTCGCAATTCCTATCTCAGATATCTGTTCAACCAAACAAAAAATATGATTATCTTAACTGTTTTTAATTTGACTTTTCTAATGCAAATAAATGAAAGTTACGATTGTCTTAATTTAAAGATATTTTGTGGGCTGAGTCTGTGACGACTAAAATGCAGAATAAAATATATCTTTATATACATATACTTGACAACAACAAGGAACGCAACACATACTTTATTCATATATTGCTGAGAAATATTTTATTGCGTTTAGGAACTGAAATTACTTGGCCCACGCGTTCGTTCATCCATTGACTGTTGTCACTTATTGTGGCCGCTTGTCCATAATGCGTAACGTTTAGTATATGCGCAGAAAGACACATTTTTGTAACGCACAGGGATTTTCAACGCATTATTTGTTCTCATATTTCCTGTCGTGGTATATCAGAGGTTATTAGGTATATTTAAATGTGGTGTTAAATATCTGTATTGCTAACCTGCTTTCTGGCAATTTGAGCCGTAGCCAGACCACCTTCCGCAATAGCAAAACATGGAGAAACAGGCCCAGGTTGCAATATTTTCAAACGATGCTTTTCAACAACCCATCAATTTCTAACAAATGAGCCTAAATTTGATCTGAAAAATAACTTTTTGTTCACCCATCCAGCCCGTATAATTGCTTATTTTCGAATTTCTCATGGTCAGTTGGCCCATGACCTTGAAAGTTGACTTTCTTCAAAAGGACATCTGTCCGTTATTAAGGGCAAAACACAAAATGGGGCAGGGAACATACGCACCAACATTATTTCAATCAATCGAACGGTTTTTACTAAATTACACGAAATAAAAGTATTTTTAACTTGTTGCATTTCTTTTTGTGCAAAGTAGACATATAATAGCCAATATAGTGGTTAGTTCGCGTGGAAACACCATGGTCTACGCGTACGGACAATGTAATACCATATTTTTTTTCATATACAAAAAAACGACCACCATAGTCACATAGAAGCTGTTACCAACGCCAGAAACATCTACAACGACTACTATACTCCATCTCGAATTTTCTGGCTTTCTTGCAAATGACAAAACATTTTGTGTTTTTTAAGCAGTCGTGTATAACGCATTTCAGTTTTGTCCGTGTTTCAGTTTTGACTAATGTCATTGTAATAGTCCTGACCAAATGGTAAAATAATCTGACAACCGTAGCGATAGAACAGGCGTCCTACGAATTCACGTTATGCTTTCAAATCCCAGGGTAATTGGGAGGCATACCTCAATTTTCTTTCTGACCTCCGCGTATGCAAACCATTTATAAGGGTCTAGGAGCAAGGTTGCTTGTATGATCACATCACATGAATACTGGGAATCAAAACGAGAAAATCTTAAATATCAGCATGATATCAAAAACTAGTTTGATTTGACAATACATAATTCCTGCTGTATCTTTTCACATGAAAATACCTTGCTAATTACAGTAAAATGAAATCCGTCTATACTTTATCTAACAACAATCGACTGCAGTCCAGCCCGCGTCCACATAGTGCTTTAATATAGGTGCAGTAGGCCCAAGTCCCTGTATGATAATCCTACATACACACATAGCCCTATTTGTATAATATTATAATAAAATGTAATATTTTTTCTATACCTCGTAGACCCATAACATAAGTACTGAAATGAAACGGAAAGACCTATTACTCAGACCTATTACTCGGACATTTATCATGCTTATGATGATTTAAAATTGGTCTCCATGGCTTATATAAAACTCTCCAGCGTTTTAACCTAGGTGCAGTAGGCCTAAGTCCCTGTATGATAATCCTACATACACATATAGCCCTATTTCTAAATTATTTTAATTAAATGTAATATTTTTTCTATACCTCGTAGACCCATAACACAGGTATTTCAAATGAAACGGAAAGAGCTAACTCAGACATTTATCATGTTTATGATGATTTAAAATTGGTCTCCATGGCTTATATGGAAATCTCCAGCGTTTAAAGGGATGATTTCGTTAACACCTGTGCGTACCACGCTAATGCAATTGTTTTACCCGGAAAATATATGAGGTCTGGCGAATTATCTAATTTTGTAGCCCTAATGCCTCGGTCAAAATGAACTAATTTTGTCATTTGTATTCAGTCATAGTAGTAAAAATATGAAATGAATCGGGCTTTAGGCCACTTTTGGCTAAATTGGTACAGGAGAACCTCCTGAGGAGGGTGAGTTGAGTGAGATGACACTGTCCTTCAGACACAGGATTCGAAATTCAAACCCTGGAGGTCTGAGGTCGAGCACGTCACCTCTCGGTCACGGAGGCTCCCCACAATACTGAGTTTCCCGAGTGGATGGGGAAGAAACAAGTCGTAGTAGTAGGATTGCCAAGATCTCAATACATGGCAATAACTGCATTTTTAGTATAAATGTTTCTTCCCGTTTATGTTGTTTATACTCTTCTGCAACTTTTAAAATGGGAACACAAGCTGAGGCGGCCTTATCTTACCTTCATTTGCATAAATCCAAGATGGCCGCCAAAATATTTATCCCCTCATATCCCCTCTATTTTATTCAGTGAAGCACACAAATAATTATAATTGATAGCTAAATCAGGGGCGGTGCCAAAAAAATGTAAAAATGGGGGTCCAGATGGGGGCTCCAAGCACCATTTACATTTTTTCCATTAAAAAAAATAGGGTCAAACATTAAATTGATATAATTCTCCTCAGAATAGGAGTAGGTGCATGATTTTAGTGTCCACCATAGGGTTTTCAGATATCCCCGACCTAATGTTGTGGTCACAAATGACATTAAATTGTGAGTAAAATCCAAAAATGGCCGACTTTTGCCGAATGTTAAATAGTAAATTTATATAATTTACTACATAATCATGTTAATAGAGGTATATTCATATTAACGGTGTCTATAATGAGGTTTTTATGTATGCCCAACACCGTGATGTTGTCAGAATATGTTTTAGACATTGCATTCCGGATGGCCGCCATTTACCCAAGGACAACCAATAAATGTATATATATATTTTGGACTGAATAGTAGCAGGTTCGCGATTTTGGTGTTCACCAGTGTGGATAAAATCTAAGTTGACCAAAAATTTGTGTCATTTTTGACATACAAAAGCCGATTCATGATTTTTGTCTCACTTTATATCGCGTTGACAGGTATGCCCGACCAATTGGCATGGTCTGAAATTAACTTTTCATATTGTAGTGTGGGGTAAAATTATAAACGGCAGTTAATTGTCCAAGGTAAAATAATCAATTGCTCGCATTTTCAACAGAATAGGAGCCAGTTCGCGATTAATTTATGTACCATGGGATTTTCAGGTATACCCGGTCGAGTGGTGTGATTAGAAAAGTATTTCAAACATTGCATTGTGAGTACAATCCAACAAACAATGACGGCCCAACGTTGGCGTGAACCTTGCATTTCCCCCAAAAAACGCGACATTGAGCCAATATCGGTTTAATGCTGGCCCACCGTCTGCGACGCTGGGCCAGCATTGACTCAATGCCTCGTGTTTGCTTGGATAACGTACTATGTACACAGTCCAATGCAGAAAACGTTGGTCCAACACAGCGTTTCGTCCTGCATGTGTTTGCCACTTACTTGCAGTGATTAAATGATATACAATAAAAAAATACAACACACATTTTCATGACTATATATATATACATACCACTATCTAAAATTGCGGTATGTAAGAACTACTAATGATGTTTGAAAGTAAGACTCTTATACTTAAGATCAATTGAAGTAGCAAAATAACATTATAATACGTGACATAAATAAGTGTTCGACCTAATGCCAGACCATATACGCGACTAGATATATTTTTTTTAAATCGTTTTTAGATTCAATTTACCTATTTAAACTTAAACAAGTGGCGGATACCATCTCAATGACCAAGGGCTGGTGCATATATTATATAAATAAAGCAGGGTGATTATATGCTTTCATAAATTACCAATTAGGCCGGGAGCCGGATCTAGTCCTCGTACTCACAAAAGCTAAGAAATTTTCACTGCGATTTTTAATTAGCTTGACCATTGGGACATAGCGAGTTTTGGTTCTTTTTTGCCAAACAGGGCGCTGTATGCCCTAGGGTCTATTTTACCATTTTTTAGAAGGACACTAAAATAAAATTGACGGCAATTCGAAAAATTGTTCAGAATAGTAGTAGTTTTATTTATGTTCACTATTGTTTTATTCATAGCCCTCGGCCATATACACATGTAGGTCACTGAAAAATATTTGTGCCCAGGTTTTCATTTTGAATATTTTTTTTCAATCCTTTTATCAATACAGGCGCCTAAAAAATACAAACATAATAAAATATCTGTCATGTTTGGAAATATGTTATTTTTGTTGGGTGCTACTTAGAAGCAAATTAATTTGCAAAAAGTGTCCCCACTATGTCCCCAGGGGAGTGGAAGTTAAAGTTAAAAAAATCTAGGGCCAATTTTTTTATAACTACATATTTAGGATACGCGCATCTTTATCTCTAACTCTAATTTGCGGCGAAATTCAAATGTGCTGATATCTCTGCCTCCAATAGGCTATTATAATAAAGTTTCCTCATGCTATGGATATTTATCATTATATTTATCATGATTATTTTATGTGAATCTCATATTGGTGATAATGTCTAAATGTTTATGAAGGAAAAATATATAAAATGACACTTTGAATGCTAAGACCAATTATTTGTTTACATTGTATATATTGTGGATATTTAATATTGTATGTTATATACATATTTAATATTAGTCTCATATTGATGAATATGTTTAAATGTTTGATAGAAAACCAAATATTATGTATGCTGACACTTTAAATGCCAAGGCTGAGTTTTTAAAATAATTATAAAATAATATATAATATAAAGCACAATGCTTAAGACTTCTATGTCGACCAGTGTGGCGTTATCCAGATATCTATAAATATTATAACAATAAGCACAGGATAAATATATTATATTTATTAACTGACTGGAAGAACAAGGTAAAATTTAATTGTTTTATACAGTTTGAATGCTAGGGCAGATTTTTGTTTGTAAAATAATATAAATAATCTGGGTATTATTATGAATAGTATTCATATTGTATGCTAGTCGCATATTGATGTTTAATCCTTTATCGAGAACAACAGTAATATATATATATAAATACACTTTAAATGCTAAGGCTATTTAGTTTTATTTTAAAATACGGAACTATGCTTGAGATTGATTATGTTGTACATTGAGCATTATGGGTGGGTCCCCTTGTGTCGTGGTATAAAACTGCCTGCTTGGAAAGTCGGAGATCGCGGGTTCGAACCCCACTCTGGCCTCCAAGTTTCAAAGAAACAATATTTTTCAACCCCGCTCACTCGGAATTATTCAATATTGTGAGAGCCTCCGTGACCAAGAGGTAGCGTGCTGGGCCTCGAGTTCTGTGTCTGGCGGGCAGTGTCATATCATTTATCTCACTCTACTCAGGAGGTTCTCCTGACGCAGTTTGGTCTATTTGTGCACAAAGTGGCCTAAAACCCCATTCATTTAATGTCATATTGAGCATTATGTCATAAATCTAAGTATCCCTACAGATTATACATGTAATAAAAAAACACAAGATAAATATATTATATTTAATAAGTGACTAGAAGATCGAGGCGAGATTAACATTTAATGGTATGCGCCGGAGTAAACAAACATGGGTGTATAGATACAAATCACCAAGACAGATGAAAATTTTGTGCTAATAAATGTCAAAGCCATTCTACCAAATTTACTGAGTAAAGTAAAAGTGTACCAAGCGGCATGTGAGAAGATTAAAATTATTGTAAAAACAAAAATAACGGGAGCTGACAGTGGAGTGGGCATATCCACCAAGGAGGGGGTATTATATCCATATACTTAATCTTTCCTCATATGGTATTAGTGTGTATGTACGTTATATATATCCATATTGTCCAGACATAATTCAGGCAAGATGAATAGGCCTATATGAGCACCTGAAATATATATCGATTTGATTTGATTATACAAACATAAGATGAGAAAACTATGTCACCAAGAAGTTAATTCAGCAAATATTCATCGTCAGCTGTATTGTCATTTTTGTCAGATTTACTTGCATAATCTATTTAATTGTCTGGAGATGACACCTCCAGCGTTACAATGTCAACTAATTGCTTTAGAATTATGTAATCTAGAAACCACAGTGTTTTTTAATCCACTATCGTTGTCAATGGCACATCCATGATGTGTAGCAGCAAGTGGTACACTCAAAGAGGATTGATGTGATCTTTTCCCAATGGTAATGTGTCATTTTTGTTTGAAAGTGCGATAACAAGGTGGATAATTGAATAAATCAACTGCTGCTGAGGATTTGGTGGTAGCCAAGTTTTCACATAGGCCTACATTCTTAACTTTGACCTCCCGAACTTCATTAGCCTATTTGAGTATATGTAACCATACACAGTGCAACAAACTTATGTTAAATGATTCAACAGATAGTGTTAAGGATCCAATTCTTCACCTAAGCTTGCTAATGTAGCCAGAAATTGGATGCATTCAGCATAATTCTGTATGGTTTAACTTTACCCCATCGTTTAAACGTTGAAACAGCATTGCTACCCGTGACAGCAGAACCTGATCAATCAACTTTAGCCGGTTTTAAAGCTCACAGGAGAGCAAATGACCAGAACAGAACCTGTTCAAGTGAAATACACCAAACGCTTAAAAGCTGTTCAATGCTGTTTGTGTTATTATCAGAACTTGCTCAACCAACTTAGCTGGTTTTATTACAAAAAGGCCCATTTCGATAATACAGAAGCAATTGAGTTGTAAGAACTACTAATGATGTTTGAAAGTAAGACTCTTATACTTAAAATTAATTGAAGTAGCAAAATAACATTATAATACAGTTATTATAACTTATAAATAAGTGTCCCACCTAATGCCAAACCATCTACGCGACTGGATATCTTTTTTTAAATCGTTTTTAGATTCAATTTACCTATTTAAACTTAAACAAGTAGCGGGGCCCGAAAATATTATCACCAGTAGGGATCATGAGGTCCTCCTGTCCTGATCACCACCATGGTCACCACCATGATCATCACCATGATCACCACTATGATCATCAGCATGATCACCACCATGGTCACCCTTATGATCACCACCATGATCACCACCATGATCACCACCATGATCAACACCATGATCAACACCATGATCAACTTCATGATCATCACCTAGATCACCACCGTGTTCACAATCATGATCATTACCATGGCCATCAGCATGATCACTGCATGTGGACAAACACATCGTTTATTCAGCTGGTCAACTCTAAACTAGATCAGCCTACATTTATTTGGTAATTACATAGCCATAATTAACTTCTTATAACGTAATCACAATGCTTTACTAAACAGTGTACCCAAAGTGTAAACACAATACAGTGCGCCTAATTGTGAGAGGATATCATGTTGCAAAACGTTTTTTAGCCAATTTTAATATTTTACGATTTGTATTGTGTTACAGCCCTTCAAAGAATTTTTTTGAATATTACTGGATTTTTTAGTATCAGTTATCACGAGTAAATATATTATTTTTTAAATCATAATTAATCCAATAGAAACATTTCTAGCAATTCTGCTGAACATTACGATATCATAATATGGCAATTGAGGAGCTTATAGCTGCATTATCACATATTATTTCAGTGGCAACAATTGACTTAACCTGAAAGTCGCCACCGGGAAAGGAAACGTCTGAGCCTATACACAGTTGTTTATTGGTGAAAATAGTATATTTCATACAGACTGTACTATAGCTTTAGGTTAGTTATGTTGATAGCTTCTATGTACTTTATTACTGTAATCATTACTTACTAATATCTCTTAGAAAAGTTACCAGAAAGTTTAGATGTGATCAGATCAAAGCTAGGATGTTCAGTAAGATAAGCCCCTGGTGCACAAAACAACTTTAAACAAGTGTTGTAGTTCAATAGTTTACACCGGTACGTATATTTTTTTTTATTTCATAACGCTGTAATAAATATTGGAGTCACAGATTTCACAACTAATATATATTCGTAAACTGCTACATTGTATTGGTGTTCATTTTATTGTATTACCTGCAATGCCACTAGATCCAGTGGCGTTGCAGGTAATACCACTAGATTGGGCATGCCTGAAAACTATAGCCTATAGTATACACCAAAATTGATTGTTTGACCTAGGGCGGCCATCTTGATTTTACCCACAAGAAAATGTCTAATATAATTTAGTATATAAAAAATGCATCTTGGTTTCTACCCACACTGCAATGTTTAGGGTAATTTTAAACCACACCACTAGATCGGGCATATCTGAAAATCATAGACACCAAAATCATAACCTACTACTATTCAGTCCAAAATAGATATCAATTTATTGTTTGGCTTATGCCAAATGACGGCCATCTTGGATTGTTTAACCACAATGCAATGTCTCAAATATCTTTTGACAAAACCACGATGTCGGGCATGCCTGGAAACCCCATGATAGACACTAAAAACATTAATAAACCTCAATTACGTCGCAAATTATATAAATTTACTATTCAACCTCTGGAAAAAGTCGGCCATCTTGGATTTTAACCACAATACAACGTCATTTATGACCACACCATTAGGTCGGGCATATCTAAAAACTCTATAGTGAACACCAAAATCATGCACCTGCTCTTATTCTGTGGAAAATTATATCAATTTAATGTTAGACCTTGATCAAATTGCGGCCATCTTGAATGTTTTAACCAAAACGCAATGTCCAAAGTATTTTATGGCAACATCACTAGGTCTGGCATACCTGAAAACCATCTAGAAGACACCAGAATCAAGAATCTGCTGCTTTTCTGTAAAAAAATATATCTATTTAAATGTTTGACCCCTTTTTTTTAATGCAAAAAATGTAAATGGTGTCTAAACCCCTCTTCTAGACACCCCTTTTTAATTTTTTGAGACCGCCCCTTATCTAGCTATCAACTCTAATTATTTGTGTGCTTAGTTGAGTAAAATATAATCCAAATTCTTGTGGTTATCACGGAAAATGTAACATCGGTCAGATTCAAGATTACGCGAATTGGTAGCCATCTTGGGATTTTTCACCCACAATTCAATGTCCAAAGTATTTTCTGGCCACATCACTAGGTCGGGCATACCTGAAAACCCTATAGTAGACACCAGAATCATGTATCTCCTCTTATTCTGTCGAAAATTATATCAATTTAATGTTTGACACCATCTTTGTTAATGCAAATAATGTAAATGGATCCCCCTTTTGTTTAACCTGGATCCCCTTTTCAAATTCCTGGGATCTACCCCCTGATCTAGCTAATCAATTCTAATTGTTTGTGTGCTTAATTGAATAAAGTAGAGTTCAAATTATTGTAGCTATCACAGAAAATGTAACATCGGTCAGATTCAAACTTACGCGAAAGAATTTTTTTAATCGGAGGGTACCTCACTTTAAACTCATTTTCTGAAAAAAACTGCCAAGCAGAATTTTGTAAGAGATGGATTTTCGAATTCAGCATGGTTTTACATCAGGAACAACCTTTGAAACTTTTGGCATCTCTACACAAATAAATTTGACTTATCTCATGGACTTTACTGCTTATAATAAAGTGCGTAACAAGCGTGTAGAGACGGTCACACTGAGGGTGAACTCGGTCACGGCCAAAAATGTTTGGTGACGATCTCAATCGATGTTTACATGTGTATTGTCACGGTTTAGTTGCAATATATCTTCACCAGATAGAAGCACTTGATCTGTTTTTCTTCATCACTTTGGCTTTTGAAATATGCAGGACGTGTTACGATGGTATTAAAGACGTTTATTATTCGTTGCCACTACATGTATAGACATATTTTATTTATACTATTTCATTGAATTTACTGAAAAAAACAGTAAAATAAAAAAATAAATGTCACGGTTACTTTGCGATGGTGTTACGTTTGCGGAATGATAGCTTTCTGAAGTGTCACGGTTTAGTGATTACAGTTTTTATTGGTTTCATTATAAAAAATGTCGCTGTTTTCAATGCTACCAGAATAAAAGGACAGTCATTGCGGTAATTTGGTATTGTATTGCCCAGCATCCATCAGAATAAATTTAGTTGTTGTGGCCATCAAGCTCGAACCGTCGTGTGAGGTATAAAACTCTCAGATTTATTTATTCACGGGTATGATGTGTCTTGCAAACCAGAAAAAGATAACACCAGCGACTCCAGTGACAAAAGCACCAACTGTGAGCGAAACATTTTTAACATAGTAAGTAGTACTAATTGAAATTCATGACTGTAAATACATGTACCCTTCGAAAGCGATTACGAAATGTTATTTCGATGTTTACATGTGTATTGTCACGGTTTATTTGTTTTTCGCATACCATTTCCCATTCCCATACGCATTTTGGAGCGCTAGAGGCTTTTTGTACATCGAAAATGTTGTTGTGCAATTCACACTTTGTCTTCTAAATTTTAAGTGTCAAATATATCGTAAATTGCAAGTGTCAAATATATCTCATAAAACAAATTACAACTAAAATGCTAAGAAATAAGCACACAAAGATGTTGTTGATTTTCTGGTAATAATAAAATGTGAGATAATGACATGCAATACTTAGTAAATTTAGGCTCCACAAGTTTCATTAAACATCATAAAATGTACTGACATTGTAACAGAAAAAACTGTTGTGTTTATATGTCACGGTTTATAACCAGCAGTGGAAGTTGACATATTGAGTCGTGTGGCACAAGTTAATAAATTGGAGAATCAAACAAAAGCAGATGATTCTGGTAATTGCAGCTTGACTACAAGCACCACCATAGACTTGTTTACGAAGCAGTGCCCCTCCATCTTCCCACACAAGGCTCACTGCTCCCGAGATCGTAGACCGAGGCCTTGCTGAATTGGTGTTAAAACCATCTGTTGGAGTGGGGACTTTCTAGAAAGATTTTTTCTGTTTGACCCAAGATTGACCTCTGGCATGAGTGCTGCTTTAATGCAAGACCATTGTCTACGACGTCGGCCCGGCATTAAACAACACATGTCTGGTGGCCGAGAATTTCATTGGAAGTATCACAGACAGCTCCCACCACATCTCACAAGACATGAGACGTTACATGCGTCAGGGTTGGATAAATGTTGCCTGACAGTGGGCCAACATTAAGTTGGCATTTGTTGGAAAATTAATGAATATTCAATATTTAAATCATCCTCCCTACCCCCAATAGGTGGATGATAACACTCATTCAGCAAGGTCTCAGTCCGAGACCTCGGGAGCAGCGAGCCTTGCTGCCAGGAAGATGTGCCCCTCTGGCAAGTTCAAGTTCAAGTGTTTATTCTTTAAGCCTCACATGGAGGAATACAAGAAAATAACAGTGAATGTAATAAGCAAAACATACAACATAACACATAATAATGTATACATTATTATACAATCAATTACAGTTTTTTCACTTCACACTTTCTAAAATAATCTTAATGAAATTCGCCAAACTACGTATTTTTGTTTTATCATTCATTATGCGTTTGAATTTGGGTGCCGAAGGGTGTATATGACAATACTTCGGTAGGTATGTGCGTCTCTGATCAGCAAAAAATGGACAGTTAAATATATAATGAAATTCATCACCAATTTCTGACTGAGTACATTTAACGCATACTCTTTCAGATCTTGGGATGTTTTTATAAATGCCAGTTTCTACAGGTAATTTGTGATTTCTGCACCTAAAACGACTAAAAACGGTTCTTAATTTCATAGGTAGATAAGTAATGTAGAATTCTAACGATATATCCGACTTATACATACGGTAATTTATACATTTTGCATTTGATGCTACATCATCTGTCCAAGTCTGAAGGTATTGATCCTTAAGTCTAGTTTTAAAAACCTTTTTAAAATATTCAAGTGTACGGAGTACCTTTTGATCTCGCCAAACATATCCAAACCCAGCAGACAATAAAGTAGATTTGACAAAAGATAGCCAGGGTGAATTATAAATATCTAGATTATACATTTTATACAATAAATTATACATTTTTACTGACAGTTTTGAAACTGGGCCTGAAATGATACGTGCCCAAAATAAAATACATCTTGATGTGTATTCAATATTCAATGGATAACGGCCCAATTCGCCGTATACCATCGAAGATGTGGTGCTTTTATTAACACTTAATATATATTTACAATATCTCAAATGGAGCTTTTCGATGATATCGTTATTTTCATAGGCCCAAATCTCACTTCCATATAAAAGTATTGGTGTGACAAGCTTGTCAAAAAGGTCTAGCTGTAAATCAATCGGTAAATTCAACACTCTAGATTTTTTTAAAAGTGAAAACATAGCTCTACTGGCTTTATTAAAAACATTTTTTTTAGCTTTGCCAAACTTTCCATTATAAGTAAAAACAATACCAAGGTAGGTGAAATTGTCTATGACATCAATACTTGAATTTCGGAAGTTAAACTTGGGATATTTTCGAACTTTTCCTCTTGAAAATATTACTATTTTTGTTTTGCTGGTATTAATATTTAACTTCCATATATTACAGTACGACTGCATAGCATCTAATGACATCTGAAGCTCTATTGGTGACTCTGCGAGAATAACTGTGTCGTCTGCATATAAAATAATGTACATTTTAATATATTCGTAAAGATCATCATCATTTTCTGTCAGTTCGGAAATATATGCTAAACCACCGTATTTTGAACTAAGGAAACTTTCCAGATCTGATAAATAAATCGAGAATAACAAAGGCGATAAATTATCACCTTGTCTGACCCCTATCTCTGACTTAAATACATTTGATAATTTACCATTCATTTTTATATAGCATTTGGCATTTGAGTACAGGTTTTTTATTACGTCTAGTATTTGGCCATTTATATTCAAAGCTAACATTTTTGTCCATAGACTAACTCGGGAAACATTGTCGAAAGCTTTTTTGTAATCTATAAAACAACAATATATACGTTTCCGTTTATTGAGATATAAATCAATAAGTGTTTTGAGGACAAAAACGTGATCAATAGTAGAATGTCCTTTTCTGAAACCACCTTGCTCGGAACCAATTAGGCCATAGCCATCAATAAATATGCCTAACCTTTGGTTTAGAACTGACGTAAATAATTTTCCGAAACAACTAACAATTGAAATACCCCTGTAATTATCAGGGCTACATATGTCGCCGTTCTTGTACAAAGGTATAATATTACTGATACACCACTCTTCTGGGACTATTCCCGTTTGTAATACCAAATTAAAAAGTTTTGTAAACACATTAATCATAGAATCACATGATGATTTTAAAAATTCGTTTAATACTTGATCATTGCCACAAGCTTTATTTTTTTTCAATTTTTTAATAGATTTTTTAACTTCATCTGGTTCAAAAGGTTTGTTTAATTCTACATTTAAATTGTCAATATTTGTGTTATCAGTTACATCTCCTTCGTCTCTTTTACTGTCATTAGTGTTAAGTGTCTTAAAATGTTCAACAAATATCTGCATTGATATTTTTTTGTACAATATGAACATTGTGATACCACATTCAAGCGTGACCACTGCGATAAATTATGTGCAGGAACAGACTATTTGGAGCGGCTATTATTATTATTATTATTATTATTATTATTATTATTATTATTATTATTATTATTATTATTATTATTATTATTATTATTATTATTATTATTATTATTATTATTATTATTATTATTATTATTATTATTATTATTATTATTATTATTATTATTATTATTATTATTATTATTATTATTATTATTATTATTATTATTATTATTATTATTATTATTATTATTATCATTATTATTATTATTATTATTATTATTATTATTATTATTATTATTATTATTATTATTATTATTATTATTATTGGTGATTCGCTTACTCTTTTAAAACAAGGTTAATACATCATAGTGTACATATAAAAATAAGCTCTGTGCGACGAAGAATCGGACTGCGAAAATAAAAATCATGTTTAACTACAGACATAATAACTGAAGAATAAGTTATCTCCTTTATATTTATATGATTTGAAATCCAATGATTGTATTGACAAATAAATATCATTTTTTTATCAATGTGAGTATTTCTCTGTGCGACGAAGAATCGGACTGCGAAAATAAAAATCATGTTTAACTACAGACATAATTACTGAAGAATAAGTTATCTCCTTTATATTTATATGATTTGAAATCCAATGATTGTATTGACAAATAAATATCATTTTTAACTTGATACAATATTGAAGAATAAGTTTCCTACTTTATATTCATATGATTTAGAATACAATGCTTGTATTGACAAAAACAAACCAATGATACAGCATAGTTAATTCTACTTGTTTACTCTGTACCAAAAACGATGTCCTCGACCTAAGTATTTTCTGAAAGAGAACGGTTTGTTATATACAAAATTTGCTTTGACATCTTGCAATAATATAATAAATGGTTTATGCTGTCAATTTTATTACATTAGAAACATTTAAATCTCACAGAATTATCCCACTCTGAAATCAACTCTCTGCATGCTAAAATGTACAGAGCACTTTATAGTTGAATTCTGCAAGTTTATTATCGAACATTTTTATTTTAGGAAAACTGTATTTTGTGTTTCTATAATCAAATTAGCAGACATGTGATTTTCCCATTTTTCTATATTCATCGGAGTGGAAATTGTATTTGTTAACTTATTGTAAAAATATATTGTTTTACTTATAAAGTTTTTATCTGGGGTTTCCTGGTTCATAGCTATATGCTGAAATAAAGCTATAGTTGTAGCATCTATCACCTTTCTAACTATTATCAGTAGTGTGTGTGGCCTTTTGCAGCATCATTGGTCGGTAATTTGTGTGGCCTTATGCAGCATCAAATGTCAGTAATATGTGTGGTCGCCATGCAGCATCAAATTGTCATTAATGCTGTGGCCTTATGAAACATCATAAGTCAGTAATTGGCGTGGCCTTAGCAGCATCAATAATCATTATTTAGCGTGGCCTTATATAGCACACTCTAGTAGCGTTATGTGTTTGTTGTGCCCCATAAGGGACGCAGACCAACAGGTCAAGGCCGAGCTCCCATAAAAACATTTGCCAAACAACGCCTTTGTCTATTGATAAATGCTGCATGGCGATCATGCTGTTGCGTTGCATTTATTGTGTCGTTGCTTTGAAGTAGAGCGTAACGAAGTTAATGGAACGTATCACATCTCATACATCGCGTGTCCATACTATGGTGAAAGGTTACTAATCTCAAACGGAATACATGCATGTAAATATGGCTCCATATCTCCTTGTTATGGAGCAGGATTGTCAACCTTTTCAGCACAGGGACCGTCTTTTGACGTCAGAATCTAAAGAAATGTACAAATTTGTGAAAAAAATTATATTGACTAAAAAATCTAGCAATAATGCACTGTTTGTTCCAGGTGACACGCTTTATGCTTGTCTGAC
Organism: Flabesymbios commensalis; assembly: GCA_964017125.1. NCBI lineage: Eukaryota > Metazoa > Annelida > Polychaeta > Terebellida > Flabelligeridae > Flabesymbios > Flabesymbios commensalis. The sequence goes on along the minus strand of OZ024917.1, from coordinate 63,333,762 downwards.
TGAAATACAGATTCCGGGATAAATAAAAATAGTCACGTCGGATCATAGTGATATAGATATCTACAGGAGCGGAGATAAATCGTAACCACTTACGTTGCACCATAGACATGTCATCATCTCACGTCAACCAAACATTAGAAAATTGTGGATGTACTGCTCTGTTTACCAATTGTTTACCGATCTGTACGCATATAGTTTCCTGTCTGTGCCGGCAAGCGTGGATTCTCTGTTACATGTAACCTAACTTGTGACGTAGAACCCACGTGACTGCCGGCACAGTCAGTTCACAGCAATGAATATAAATATATTTTTTTCTTTTTTTTTTACTATACCAATAGACAAAAGTGACTGGTAAGCCATAAATAGGCTGGATATAGAGTACTATTTTTACCAATAATTGATATTGTATACTTGGAAATGTTATATCTGTCACTATAATAAAATAAACATATAAACATATACATGACATGAGAAAGTAAAATCCTGACGAGATATAATAAATTACCTTGGTACCTCCACTGACGTCTTTATATGAATAAATGGCTCTTATTTCCATTCAGACGGTTTTTTTTGAAGTGGGCCTGGCCATCGACTTAGTAACAGCTGACACCATTCAGCTCCGATGACAAGAAATGCTACGGTCTAAAAATGAATATTCATTGTGGCGAAGGTTAGCCATAGCTCCGAGATACATGTATAATGATAAAACTTTAAATCACAGTTCAAAAACATATTAATATGTTGGCACTGTCAGGGAAAATTGCAGAGCTTTCACAAATGGCTATCACCAGTTACAATACACCTGTTAAAATGGTAGCTCTGGATCTACTAATCCACACTTGTTCTAGACATTGCTGACCATGCGATAGGGGTTGTCTATCATATATTTGAGGCCACCCCAACAAACACTTGAACAGCGACACAGACGGTTGTCCAACTTTATATTAGTATTGGTTAGCATCACATATCTGTTGCGTTTTGTGTGAAGAAATAACTGAATAGCGATATATTATAAAACCCGAATATATGATACCTGCTGAGAGGGGTGCCAGTTGATTCGCTCCAAAACCAACTCGCCCCAACCAACTCGCCCCATATTTATGTCAACTCGCCCCAACCAGCTTGCCCGACATTTATAGCAACTCGCCCCACATATTTGCCAACTCACCCCAACCAGCTCGCCCCACATTATACCAACTCGCCCCCACATTTATACCAACTCGCCCCATCCATCTCTTTGGAATTACAGATTAGAATATGATAAAACTTTTTATATTTTCGATTTTTCTGAAGAAAAGAAGGCGAAAAAGTAGATGTAAGCCTTGTTTATTTTATTATGAAGTTATAAATAATACATGGTTAGGACAAAACTGCTTGCGGATATCATACCCGTATGATTTACAAATTCAAAATGAAAAAGTGCTCGTATAATCTCTGATATTCGGATAATGTATTATCTTAGGCTATTCTCACGATGCGTCATACTTCTATATAGCGTTTAAAATTTAAAGCTGTAATAACTAATATCAATCGCGATAGGAAAGCTGGGTACAATACATTAGGCCTATGTCACTTAAGTGACACTGGGTGACCCCCTCCCCCCGCTCAACAGTTATTACAACACCTTAGCCGTCTAACAGTTCCCTAAGTGATGGAATCGCATAAGAAAGTATTTGTAAGAAAGTACATACTGAGAAATGGTTCTTATCATGAAGTTAGCATTTTATGTGCATACATCGGGCTCACCTCAGCTGAGTTGACTTATCAACTTCTGTCATATTCGGAGTAATGCTTTAAATATCCTTCTTTTCTCGAATTATCGAATGACATAAAGCTGTACTGCTCAACTCCTTTCTGTTGTAGTCAGGGTTAAAAATAAAACAGTAGATGAATAATTCAATTCATCACAATTGCCGACTTATTTGTCATAACAAATGTATATATATCGTCAACTATGACATTTGCTAAGCTGTAAGACTCATAGGGTTAACATGTTAAGCGGATTAGAATCAGCTGCCTATCGCCCGACCGATAGGCCTAATTGGTGACTGCTATGATTAATTATGTTAGTAAAAAACAATTTAAAAGCCAAATTTGTTAATTTACATCAATTTACTTGGAAAAAAGATGTATTCAACTATCATCTTAGAACACACTCCTGTTCACATTTTACACGGACTGTATTATAATAACTGAGTGTAATACGCATAACAATCGCGATTATGCATGCATCACATCATACTATTAATTATCAACATGAAATTTAATGTGTTTTGTCTGCTGGTACACACCCTATGACCACAAAGCTGAAAATGTACCCCCAGCAACATCCTCAAGAATCCACCATATTGCACCAATTTGCAGCTGAAAAATAATAATTCCCGGGGACCCTCCCTTCAAAAATTCCTGCGAACGGGCCTGGCTGTGGCTTTTGAGAGATGTAAACTACCCGCTTCTTAAATGTGGTGTAGCAACAAATATCCTTAGATTATATAATCCTGCTATGACCATGATACCATCTATAAAAGCCGAAATTTGAGGTAGACCCAGTCTGCTGGACTAATAAAACACAACCATGATTAGGCGTATGACACACTATTCCGCCCATGTCTAGTTTTGTGCTCCCTAATTGAAATAACCAAGTAAACCAAACCAAGTAAATATTCCTAAATTATTTCTTACTAACGTTCCCACCAAAAATGAATTAAAGGAAAACGGAATATGAAGTTAAGTTATTTCATAATAATTTTCCAGCCAAAAAAGAATACAAAAATGAATATAAGGTCGAGGTGTCAACATATGATACATAATATTATGCTGTCTCCGATTTTTGTAGCGATAACTATATCATATAGAATGCCCGATATGCAGTGTCATGAAATATATGCCAACTTTTTGTCTGTATAATAATGATTATAAAACAAATTGAAAATATAGTGTTCTTTGTAAGTTATGTGTGATAATATTAAGTAGTCCTAAAATTTATTTTTATTGATTAGTGTGGTAAGAGCAGTCATAGACGCAGCCTACTTGGTCCGAGAAGTGGGGAGAGCTGGAAAAAACGTGCGGCGAGTTGGTAAGAGAAGTGGGGCGAGTTGGTAAGAGAAGTGGGGCGAGTTGGTAAGAGAAGTGGGGCGAGTTGGTAAGAGAAGTGGGGCGAGTTGGTAAAATGAGAGGGGCGAGTTGGTTGGGGCGAGTTGGTAATCGGGCGAGTTGGAAAGATAAGCGAGTTGATTTTGGGGCTAATTGACTGTAATAAGCTGCGAGCCTTGTACATCCGGATCTACGAATTATTTTCGTTCTTTGAGGGATATGATTAATGGTGAAATCATTCTATTTTCAGCACCGTGTGACATGAAGATGAATATATGTTTATTGACACGCATTATCGGAATGACCTAGAACAGTGTTTGACAATAGAAACAAAACAAACTAAATCAGCTGAATTTTAATTATCCTTATTTGACAAATGCACCAAGGACATTTGACTTGTTTGACAATCAAAACAATACAACATATCAATAATTGACTACTCATCGCTCTCAGTAGACCAATACGCCAAAAGAAACATCTAATAAATACATTTTCCTTAAAATATTTCCTAAATTCTAAATTATGATACTTATACTATATTTACAGTGACGGTACTAGTAGTAATGCACAAAAACGGTAGACTCCACATCAGCATCGTTTTTTTTCTGTCATAATTTTTATTCTTCAACCCTTTAACCGCCGGTGTCGCATATATTCGGTTTCTCATTTTTTTTGATAGCACAATAAGTACCACCTTTTAAACATGTTAAAGATACCTTTTAAACATGTTAAAGATAAAATGTGACATCAATCAGCACTATTTGAAAACAGCCGACCTCCATTATGTCAAATCCGAATAATTTTCACTCACTTGAGGTTGTGGATCGCGTCAGCGAGACACAACTTCAAGTGGGTGAAAATTCAGATTGAAGAATTTAGCGGTTAAAGGGTTAATAATATAACACGATTAATGGATTTTACAACGTATTTTGGGAGCTCTATCAGTCATTAAAACACCGCGACCGAGGTTTATCTTTCAAGAGCTAAAGCCATTTGTAACATTGTTGTTTGTCTTTAAAAAAAATTAAAGGGAATTGAACTTGATGTTGAACATGATTATCAACATATCTAACACAACACTGCTCACTACAAAAGTATCTTTAATTGGGTAAAATACAATAATATATACACATTTTATTCAGAATATATGTCAATTCAGACAATTTAAGGCTCATTTATCTTACAATTTAATTAAAGCTTAAACCGCCGGTGCCGCATATATTCGGGTTTTTCATTTTTCATTAGCACATTAAGTACCACCTTTTAAACAGGGTAAAGATAAAATGTGACATCAATCAGCAATATTTGAAAACAGTTGAATATCATTTTGTCAAATCTGAATAATTTTCCCTCACTTGAAGTCGTGGATCGCGTGAGCGAGACACAACTTGAAGTGGGTGAAAATTCAAATTGAATGATTTGGCGGTTAAAGGGTTAAGCCTTTAAACCCTCATGCTGCACCAAATCATCATTTCTCTTCTCTAAATAATAACCTATTGTCCTAAAAAACAAGTTTTTTAGAGGGAAAAGCTTGATGGAACTGTTTTATTATTAACGATATATTTTTTATTTTGTCACCCACTTTAAGTCATCTTCATCCACTGCAAGTCGAGAATTGTGACAGCAATTTGCAGCTTGTAGTGGATGAATATGACAATAGTAAATTAAGGCTTGAAAGGGTTAGCGGACAAACAGAAAGAATAAAAATGGCTATATGGGCGATTAGCACTATAACTCTAAACGGCTATATGGGTGATTAGCACTATAACTCTAAACGGCTATAGGGGTGATAAGCACTATAACTATACACGGCTGTATGGGCGATTAGCACTATAACTCTAAATGGTTATAGGGGCGATTAGCACTATAACCAAACGGCTATATAGGCGATTAGCACTATAACTCTAAACGGCTATATGGGTGATTAGCACTATAACTCTAAACGGCTATATGGGTGATTAGCACTATAACTCCAAACGGCTATATGGGTGATTAGCACTATAACTCTAAACGGCTATAGGGGCGTTTAGGACTATAACTCTAAACGGCTATAGGGGCGATCAGCACTATAACTCCAAACGGCTATATGGGCGATTAGCACTATAACTCTAAACGGCTATAGGGGTGATTAGCACTATAACTCTAAACGGCTATATGGGTGATTAGCACTATAACTCTAAACGGCTAAAGGGGCGTTTAGGACTATAACTCTAAACGGCTATAGGGGTGATTAGCACTATAACTCTAAACGGCTATAGGGGCGATCAGCACTATAACTCTAAACGGCTATATGGGTGATCAGCACTATAACTCTAAACGGCTATATGGGCGATTAGCACTATAACTCAAAACGGCTATATAGGCGATTAGCACTATAACTCTTTCAGTGGGAGAAAGACGTCAGACGTCAGAATCATCTAAATTCGGTCCCCGCACTGAAATAGTACCACATTTTAAATGTCCGTTGACCGATAACATAGTTATTCAAATGAAGCGAAAAGAGCTAACTAAGACGTGTATGTCGATTTCAAATAAAAAAAACTCTGGTCTCCATGGTTTATACAAAAATATAGAGTTGTAATGGGTAAGGGTTTATTCGGTGATCTCATGTCCGCCATGTTTGCCTCTATTGAAAAGCAGTAACACAAAGATCAATAAAGTTCAGCCTCATAGTAAGAGAAACCCTGACCCATTTGATTCACTACTGGCCGGTTGATTAGCGGTCACCTCTGTGGTCAGTTTGTTATTCTGGTCAGACAATGACATCACTGTCGCCTGATGAAGGTGTCGTGACTTGTTACTTGACCAGTCCTGGGAAAATGACCAGCGCTCAGCTGTCACGTTACTATGTTGTAAATACAAAAAGCAGTAACTGCTTACTTATAAAGTAAGCTGTTACTGCTGTTTGTCTTTGAAAGCAGTGTTGAGTATTCCACCTGGGAACTAAAGTACAGGCCACAACACCATATTTACACACGACATGCACGGCACACGGTCGCTGTAGTGAGGCGGATATGAGCATATTTTCGGAGGAATTGTGCATTTTGTAATAAAAGTGAGAAATTTGGCACAGTCTTAGATTAATATCTAAGGAACAACTTAAGCTATGGAGACATTTTGAAATTATCATGTGAGGCCTTTGGCAGCCATTTTTCATAATGGCGACATTGAAATACCAACATCTTCTGCAATGGCAGGAAAACCTTTACTGCATAATCCTCACACGTTTGGCAGGTGGTGTGTTTTATCATATAACTGGCCACAACAGCTCCCGCCAGGACAATCACATCAGCGTCTGGAATATAACTAGGAGTCCCATAATAGGCTGTCAGACATTTAGGTACATCATATCGCTCGCCTTGCCGTGATTGAAAAATTGAAGGTGGGCAGCTGTGATTTTTGTGTTTGAACACTTCTTCTAGGTTGCCATCCCTATAGTCTGACAAGCAATACATAGCCGTGAAAATAGAGAACAGTCACTTTTAAGAGAATATAATTGTAATTTTGACTTGTGAGCCTCTCTTGCTGGTGGTCTGCTAAGAGTAGTAGTTCAATTTTCTTGATAGGTTCTTCGACTGCCCTACAAATCTTTCTTCAACAAATGCATTGTACTGCTCCTGTCCAGTCAATTCCGTCAGACGAATTCCTCCCATCACTGCTGAATCCATAACATCATGTGTATCTAAAACCAAAAGTTCATCGATGTGTTCGAGAAATTAATTTACCATTTCTTCAAATACGTCTGTTAATGCAGATATATACTGAGCAAACACTTTTTGTATATTGTGAGTTTGTTCATGGTATGAAGTCAACGTTTATTGTTTGCCGTATCCATTGATTTATCAAACTCTGCAATTAGTCTTGCCATCTCAGAACCAGAAACTGCCAACCGTCTCAGAGTTTCACAGTTTTGTGTTAGACCATCAGCTCCTCTATCATCCTTTACAACATCATTGTTTTGTTCATGTGCCTGAATGATTACAATAAATGAGAAGGCACGTCGAGTTTCTCGAACAGTGAAGTTTCCTTTGATGAGTTCATCACCTATTTCTGGATGAATATGCTCAAGGCTAGCCATATCTCGAACGTGCTTGTATGCCCACCTGGCATAGTTAACATGATCTAAGGCGAAAAAACACGGTATCAGCTTCGTGGTTACATCAACATAGAGAGGAAAGGAGGATTATCTGACAAAAAGTAAAAAGATGAGCTCAATCTGTAGAGTCATGTACCAGAAGTAGACCATCGGGCTCTCACTACATCTGTATGAGTGGAGATACCCTGGTGTATGATTCTGGCAGCCCTGACACCCGCTTTGTTGTTGACTGGTCAAGAGGGCAAAGCTCAAGTCGGTCTGTCCCGGTGCTGTCCTTGCTGGGATGCTGGAAGTGGGATATACTTGTGCCATGGAAAGCATCCACAGCAGTGGTGGAACTGGGGCTGTGGTCGATGCTATCGACAGCTGCTGTAGTAAAAAAAACGTTCTTAGATTGGGAGGACACACACACTTTGCACTGCTCACACACACTCAGAGCATTTGATCTCTGAAATGGACAACCCAAGCTGAAATAATGCTTCCACCACTTGTCGTTTGCGTGTCTTTCCATACGAACGGGCAGTTGCGTTTCTCTAAGCTTGGTGTGTTGACATTCTGTGGTTCCAACACATCGTCCGTTGGAGGTGTTCTATTGTAATAGTTGCTTGGGTCATGCCACTCTTATTAGACTGTGCTTTGATGCTGGCACCCTCGTGGATCATTGCCACGAACTCCAGCATTGATGGTGGTACAGACTGCTGCTGATAGTTCTCATACATTGATCCCATGAAGGTAGCCTGCATTTCTAACATTTCTTTGCGCATTATCTTTGCTGTTGTAGCAAGATGCATTGCTACGTCATCATAGCCTTTCTCGCATGCTTTTCTGAGAGCTTGACCAATATCTTCTTGGAAAACAAAAAGTATATCGTGCCCTTCCTTGGCTGTTTTTAAAACGCCAAGTTCTTCGATTCTAGTTGAATATAAGAGACTAAGATCAACAAATGTGAAGACTGTAGAGACCATTTCAGCTTGTCTGGCCTCCTCCATTCACCAGCGTGTGTTATACATAGCAAATTGTCTGGTAACTCACATTTAAGCAGTTCCTGCTTAATTCTGTTTTTATGTACCCCCATCCACAGATTTATAGTTTTACTTCTTAAGTAATTTAGCAATCAGGTTATGTGATCATGTATTTTCGGTATTGACCATATTGTAAAAGTCTCATGTAGCAAGTTATGTTATGTCTAACATACATCCCTACCATACTTAAAAAATTTAGCGACATTTCAAAAAATATTAATGCAAGCAATGTATGGTCATTACCGATTTTCCCCTTTTTTGGCGGCCATTTTGGAAAATGGCTGCCAAAAGCCTGCTTGGGTAATTTCACGATGTCTCCATAGCTTAAAATATGCCATAGTAGTTTGTCTAGGTGTGTGCCAAGTGTGTTGCTTTTATCACAAAATGCACAATGGTTTTACATATCCGCCTCACTACTGGTGGAGTGTGTGCCGATTTACTGTTACCATTTCAATTACAATATTACCGTCAATATTTTGATTTGTGAAGGCAGCTCTATTTTCTACAATTTGACACGATGAGGATATTATATAATTGTCCTATGAGGTATAAGTAAGGCATGGCGAGTAATCGCATAGGAATTTTGTGTTGATATATTTCCTTTTGTAGATTCGGGATCATTTGGGGCTGATATGATATAAAGTGTTGGGGTTCGCATTTTCCGAGCACGGGAACATTTTCACCATGTTTAAAATGACCCCCGTTGAATCATATTTGTTTTCAAATGTGATAACATGATATTTGTATATGTAAATTAATAGAAAAATTAGGATCCGATTATATACCGTAGACTTTTTTAATGATGTGTAATCTTCAGAAACTTAACGTGCACCATATACATTGTAGGCGCTAAGATGTAATTTGCATTTCGAATAATTAAATTATTGAAGTGTTATGTAGTAACCCGTCTCTCACACTGACTTTAATCGGTATGTGGCACAAATATATTACCTTTAGTAGCGGGTTTTCTCCTCGGAAGCGTCTGTATATATATAGCGTGAGGTCACCTCAGTGCGGAAACACTTTATTATGGCAATATTTCTGCAAAATGTGAAGACATCTCATTGAAAGTGTTCTATAATGTAGGCCTATGTGGTCAGAAGCGAAAGGTTTCAAGCCGTCAGCTGTCATAGTGGTGAAGTTATATTTCGTACAAATTTGATAAAATGAATTTAATAACTTCAACACTGATGATAAGGAAATCATTGACACAAGACTCACTTTTCATGGCTACCCTAGCATTGAAACAGTATTTGGTATGGATGGCATTAGTTAATCTAATCCTGATATAACATATTGATATAACATATTGTGATGAGATTATCACCTTATTTTGGCCTGCTGACAAGATCACATGAAGGAGGAGCTGACATACATGTAGGGCTATGTGATTGCAATAATGCACATTCGGGTATCTTTAGTTCTCACTCCCAATTCATGTGCGACGGATAGGTGCTATCGGGCTTCGTCTGGTTGATAATATAAGCATACGGCATCATTCGGAAGGCGAGATAGGCTCATCTCAGCACAAGTGATCACCACATCAAGCCCGAGCCTTTAGGCGAGAGCTTGATATTCAAGAGTGGATATTGTACCCATTAGGCCTGAACCAATGTTGTTTTAATGTTGGACCACCGTCTTCGACGTTGGCCCAACATTAAAACAACATTGGTTCATCGTCTCGTGTCTGCTGGGTAGAGCGTATGTCAAAAAGTACACAACGCATACTATTTGCTTTACAATTTAGCACAATTTCAGCTTTTCAAACCTTACTTCTTTTCTTGTCCAATCCCCTAGATGTCTATACCTCTCATCAATCTACCAGGAGACACAACTCCTACTTGGCGGCTGGCCATGAAGGTCACGTTAAGGTCATGTCCTGTACATGCCTTTTACCGGGATCCACCATTGATCACGGTCAAGGTCGCAACACAAACAACTCTCATATCGTTTCTTTGAAAAACAATGGCTATGTAAAATGTGACCTTAAATGCTGAAGGTTAATTTCCGCGTAAGATGTGGCATTAAACGAGAGTCAAGGTTATCAATGTACAGTAAACTGCTCGATTTGTTCCACTCTGCGATGTTAACCATTACAGCGCAGGGATCGCTTGCATACGTCAGAATCTGACGTCGGTAGACGTCAGATTATTTATAGTGGCCATAACATAAGTATTCAAAAAAGCGAGAAGAGCTAACTAAGACATTTATGATGATTTCAAATTGAGTAAAACCATTTGGTCTCCACTGTTGCGACCGCTGGAGCAACATGTAACCTACATTGGGTAGACATCTTGTGTTTGCTGGCAGGGGGTGCGTTTTGATCAGTAACATGTTATCATTACAACATATCACAGTGTATCGAGCACAAAGTAACGGATCAAATATGACCTTTGTGAGTCATTTGAAGCTTGCATCCGGTTTGATGCTGACGCTATATTTGCAATATATTATTATATCTTTGTTAACCTTTCCACTACCATACATGACGGAAATTTCCGTCGTCATTCGTCAATGAACGTAACCATAAAATGACACAAATTTTCGTCAAATATATACTACATTTATGTATTTTTCGTCATTTGAAGCTGGAAATTGCGTTAGCAATTCCAGCTTCAAATGACGAAAAATAGAACTCCTACACCAGTATATCTGGATCCTGGCATGCACTCCAGCCTGGAAGTCAAAGGGTTAAGGTTCCAAAGCCAGACAGATGTATACATTCCTCCCGTAATTGTCGAAGCATGAAAGCATTGGCCTATTACTCTGAGATCCTTGTTAGTCCCTGTTTGGCAAAACGTTATGTGGTAGTTATGAGGATAATGACCGGATGTCAATAGAGATTTCCATGGATACCTATTGTGTGTCCGCCCACTTGTTTCTCTCGTTACTGTCTGTAATCTTTGCAATGTCTGCAAGTAAAATACTTGTTGCTTCCCATCATCACAATACATAGACCTACTTGCCAACCTTTTTAAACTGAAAGAAGGTTTGTTTGTAAGCATTCACTCTGTCGGTTGTGCGATGTGGAATTGGCCAGCTATAGAGGATTGTGGCCATACCCCCCCCCCCTCCCCCCACCCCCACCCGCCTTATTTTTATTTCTACCAAGACCTCAATAAAATCATTTTTTCATTTCAGCCACAATTCACCATAATCTTGAAAAACTGCTTAAATTTTGTATTCCCTGCATTTTAGCTTTAATTTCACCATTACCTTTTGAACGGAAATATATGCTGCTAAAATAGTTACGTATAGTAAGTCCTGGGCAGGGCCTGAAATTTAAAATGTTATATTGACCTAATAAATGTGCAAACCACAATCACTACTATCATTCCTAATTTGTTTCATTAGAGTTTTCAAATATTATTGCAACCCACTCTAACTTGTGGCTCGAACTAGCGGTGCACACATTTAGGTGAGTAATAGTTTCAGTGTTTATTGACTTGGGGCTGTAAGGGTTCAAACTAAAAACTAAGCACACATTATGTTTTTTTGTTGAAATTGATTAATAAATAATCAGGTCTTTATACGCATTGTAGCCATGTCCTGGATATATATTGCGACAAATCTGTCATACAGCCTACGGCGAGGGGGAGGGGGGGGGGGGAGGGGTAAATGTAAAGTCGGCTGATGATACTTCAGATTTGATGGCAGACTATAAACCGACACCTTAACTTTTTACATTTTTATTGATTGATTTGCACTCTGTATTAGCCTGTATTTTTCTGTCACGTCGTCTTACTATTCCTTATAACCCTTGAAGCACTAATCATGACTATAGTCGTTTTTAACCCTTTCAATCCTGAATTTACCATTGTCATCTTCATCCACTAAAAGCCGCGAATTGCTGCCGCAATTTTCGACTTGTAGTGGATAAAGATGACTTGACGTGGGTGAATATTTTTAGAAAATTGTCATGTTTTGGTAAAAGTTTCATTTATATTTTCCTTTTAAAACCATTTGCTTTTAGCAAAATTAAATATGTTTTCAGATATGTAAAATGATGCTTTAGTTGAAAACATATTTTATTGACCGATTGAAACAATACAGGATTGTAATACATAGGCTTCGCTTTAATGCATCGTGAGGGCTTAAAGGGTTGAATTCCATCACCTCATTAGAGGTCTAGGCAACTTTCAAAAACATTATGGTATTATTGTGAAACGTAGATGTTGTTCAGTACCATGATCACGTTATAAAGCTAAGTTTGAAAATTTGTAAATTAAAAATATTGCATTACATTGAGAGAAAGTGAAAGCGTGTGTATATGTTCTATATATGCAGTAATTACTTGAAATACATTTTTTATATGCTTAGCGCATTAATATTTTATAACATGCCATTTTTATTGATCTTGGCAATATAACACCATGTTATTCTTATTCACCGTGACATATAATGCCATGTCATTTATATCATATCACCAGACCACTCTATTCATCTTGGAATATACCACCAGACCACTCTATTCACCTTGGAATATACCACCAGACCACTCTATTCACCTTGGAATATACCACCAGATCATTGAATTCACCTTGAAATATACCACCAGACCATTATATTCACTCTGGAATATACCACCAGACCACTCTATTCACCTTGGAATATACCACCAGATCATTGTATTCACCATGGAATATACCACCAGACCATTCTATTCACCTTGGAATATACCACCAGACCATTCTATTCACCTCGGAATATACCACCAGTCCAGTCTATTCACCTTGGAATATACCACCAAACCATTCTATTCACCTTGGAATATACCACCAGACCATTGTATTCACCTTGGAATATACCACAAGACCATTGTATTCACCTTGGAATATACCACCAGACCACTCTATTCACCTTGGAATATACCACCAGACCATTCCATTCACCTTGGAATATACCACCAGACCACTCTATTCACATTGGAATATACCACCAGATCATTGTATTCACCTTGAAATATACCACCAGACCACTCTATTCACCTCGGAATATACCACCATACCGCTCTATTCACCTTGGAATATACCACCAGGCTACCCTATTCACCTTGGAATATAACACCAGAGCACTCTTTTCACCTTGGAATATACCACCAGACCACTCTATTCACCTTGGAATATACCACCAGGCCACCCTATTCACCTTGGAATATACCACCAGACCACTCTATTCACCTTGGAATATACCACCAGACCACTCTATTCACCTTTGAATATACCACCAGGCCACCCTATTCACCTTGGAATATACCACCAGACCACTCTATTCACCTTGGAATAAACCACCAGAACACTCTATTCACCTTGCAATATACCACCAGGCCACCCTATTCACCTTGGAATATACCACCAGATCACTCTATTCACCTTGGAATATACCACCAGACCACTCTATTCACCTTGGAATATACCACCAGACCATTCTATTCACTTTGGAATATACCACCAGACTATTCTATTCACCTTGGAATATACCACCAGGCCACTCTATTCACCTTGGAATATACCACCAGACCACTCTATTCACCTTGGAATATACCACCAGATCATTATATTCACCTTGGAATATTTCACCAGATCATTCTATTCACCTTGGAATATACCACCAGACCACTCTATTCACCTTAGAATATACCACCAGATCATTCTATTCACCTTGGAATATACCACCAGACCACTCTATTCACCTTGGAATATACCACCAGATCATTGTATTCACCTTGGAATATACCAACAGACCATTATATTCACCTTGGAATATACCACCAGACCACTCTATTCACCTTGGAATATACCACCAGATCATTGTATTCACCTTGGAATATACCACCAGACCATTCTATTCACCTTGGAATATACCACCAGACCATTATATTCACCTTGGAATATACCACCAGACCAGTCTATTCACCTTGGAATATACCACCAGAACATTCTATTCACCTTGGAATATACCACCAGACCATTGTATTCACCTTGGAATATACGACAAGACCATTGTATTCACCTTGGAATATACCACCAGACCACTCTATTCACCTTGGAATATACCACCAGACCATTCTATTCACCTTGTAATATACTACCAGACCACTCTATTCACATTCGAATATTCCACCAGATTATTGTATTTGCCTTGGAATATACCACCAGACCACTCTATTCACCTCGGAATATACCACCATACCGCTCTATTCACCTTGGAATATACTACCAGGCTACCCTATTCACATTGGAATATACCACCAGACCACTCTATTCACCTTGAAATATACCACCAGACCACTCTATTCACCTTGGAATATACCACCAGGCCACCCTATTCACCTTGGAATATACCACCAGACCACTCTATTCACCTTGGAATATACCACCAGACCACTCTTTTCACCTTGGAATATACCATCAGGCCACCCTATTCACCTTGGAATATACCACCAGACCACTCTATTCGCCATAGAATATACCACCAGACCACTCTATTCACCTTGGAATATACCACCAGGCCACCCTATTCACCTTGGAATATACCTCCAGATCACTCTATTCACCTTGGAATATACCACCAGACCACTCTATTCACCTTGGAATCTACCACCAAACCATTCTATTTACCTTGGAATATACCACCAGATCATTCTATTCACCTTGGAATATACCACCAGGCCACTCTATTCACCTTGGAATATACCACCAGACCACTCTATTCACCTTGGAATATACCACCAGATCATTATATTCACCTTGGAATATTTCACCAGATCATTCTATTCACCTTGGAATATACCACCAGACCACTCTATTCACCTTGGAATATACCACCAGATCATTCTATTCACCTTGGAATATACCACCAGACCACTTTATTCGCCTTGAAATATACCACCAGACCACTCTATTCACCTTGGAATATACCACCAGGCCACCCTTTTCACCTTGGAATATACCACCAGACCACTCTATTCACCTTGGAATATACCACCAGACCATTCTATTCACCTTGGCATATACCACCAAACCATTCAATTCACCTTGGAATATACCACCAGGCCACTCTATTCACCTTGGCATATACCACCAGACCACTCTATTCACCTTGGAATATACCACCAGATCATTATATTCACCTTGGAATATTTCATAAGATCATTCTATTCACCTTGGAATATACCACCAGACCACTCAATTCACCTTAGAATAGACCACCAGATCATTCTATTCACCTTAGAATATACCACCAGACCACTCTATTCACCTTGGAATATGCCACCAGACCATTCTATTCACCTTGGAATATACCACCAGACCATTCTGTTCACCTTGGAATATACTATCAAGCCACTCTATTCACTTTGGAATATACCATCAGATCATTCTATTCACCTTAGAATATACCACCAGATCATTCTATTCACCTTGGACTATTTCACCAGATCATTCTATTCACCTTGGAATATACCACCAGACCACTGTATTCACCTTTGAATATACCACCAGATCATTCTATTACCCTTGGAATATATTACCAGATCATTATATTCACCTTGGAATATACCACCAGACCACTGTATTCACCTTTGAATATACCACCAGACCACTCAATTCACCTTGAAATATACCACCAGATCATTCTATTCTCCTTGGAATATATCACCAGATCATTCCATTCACCTTGGAGTATACCACCAGACCACTGTATTCACCTTCGGATATACCACCAGACCACTCTATTCACCTTTGGATATACCACCAGACCACTCTATTCACCTTGGAATATACCACCCGACCACTCTATTCACCTTTGGATATAATGCCAGATCTTTATATTCACCTTGGAATATACCACCAGATCATTCTATTCACCTTGGAATATACCACCAGACCACTCTATTCACCTTGGAATATACCACTAGACCATTATATTCACCTTGGAATATACCACCAGATCATTCTACTCACCTCGGAATATACCACCAGATCATTCTATTCACCTCAGTGATATACCACCAGATCATTCTATTCACCTTGGGAGAATCATACTCGTATTTTGCATCTTATGTGAATCAAAACGAGAAGTAATTCTCTCAGTGTTTGGTATTATGCTTCGTTCATTCACTGCTATTTTTATCGGACAAGTTATCGGCTTGCACCTACATTTTATCCACAGGTTACATCCGGAGCGGCGACGAGGCATTAGAGGTGTTAACAGCACGTTGTCTGGCACGCCAGGTTGACTCATATATATAATTTGATTTATTATATTTATATGAAAATTGCTTGCTCTGAGAGGCTGATGTGTTTTTTAAAATGTTATTCCACCTAAATTTGGATCATTGATTGCCGTGTTTAAATGAAATGAATGGGGTTTTAAGCCACCTGTGTGCACATAATGCTAAACTGAGTATGGCGAGACGAGTGAGATATCACTGCCCTGCTCTGATTGCTCTGTTGTATTGCTCGTATTTTACAGTAGGTTTAAACTGATCGAATGAACCGTGTAACTCTTTACATAATCAACAAAAAAAGATATTTAGTTCACTAA
Organism: Flabesymbios commensalis; assembly: GCA_964017125.1. NCBI lineage: Eukaryota > Metazoa > Annelida > Polychaeta > Terebellida > Flabelligeridae > Flabesymbios > Flabesymbios commensalis. Next base: position 63,317,004 of record OZ024917.1, on the reverse strand, counting down.
AAATAATATGAATGGGGTGTTATGCTACTTTTTGGTACGTATTGGCTAATCTTGGCTTAGAAAACCTCCTGGTAATGTTGAGATAAATGAGACGACAGAACTCCGGCGGTCTGAGGTCGAGCTAAAAAAGCTCAGCTTCACAATTCTCTATTTCATCTCTTCTCAATTCATAGTTGAAAAAGGTTGATTTGAACTGTTACACGTGCACATGTAGACCTGATATATATGATTATGTTAAGCCTTTAACCGCCAAATTATTTAATCTGAATTTTCACCCACTTGAAGTTGTGTCTCGCTGTCGCGATCCAAAACTTCAAGTGAGTGAAAATTATTCAGATTTGACAAAATGGAGGTCAACTGTTTTCAAATATTGTTAAATTATGTCCCATTTTATTTTTAACATGTTTATAAGGTGGTACTTGATGTGCTAATAAAAATAAAAACCTGAATATATGCGGCAGCGGCGGTTAAAGGGGTAAACCACTGGGCACAGGTTGCGTTAACCTTTTGCCTGCTGATCACAACAATAGTCGTTTTAACCCGTTTTATCAGGTGACTAAGCCACTATTATTGGGAATTAAATGACTGTTTAAACATCAAGATTTGTAAATGCTTGGTCTCAAATTAACCAAATATTGGTAATGTTTAATCACTCGAGGTTGTGGATCGCGTTAGCGAAACACAACCTCAAGTGATTAAACATTTAAATAAATTAATTCAATGAGAAAGGGTTAAGAACGGCTTGTATGTAAGCACCCTTTATATCGAGTTAACTTAGAAATCGCATAGGTGATGATGTTTATTGCCTTAAGAGAGGCCATAATAATATATATCCTAAATATAAACTATTTATGTTCCCGTTACATTAATGTACCATATATTAATAGCAGAACAACCAAATAAACGTTTTTGCATGCCAGATTTCAATCATAGAAGCTCCATCAATGAAATGCTGTTTTTACCCTTTAAGTAAGTCACGATTGTAGTAGTTTTAATCCGTTTTATCAGTAGTGTAAATCACTGTTATTGGGAATAATAATGCGTACGGCAACATCATTTTTATTCTAAAATTAAACAAATATGACGTTTTCACCTGCTGGAAGTTGTGGATGAGTGTGTGAATATTGCTTTACGTCAAACTTGGCTCAACATTAAAACAACATTCGGTTACCGTCATAACTGTGTTTGTTGTAATTGATATTTTTAATAGCGTGGCAGCAATGTGTGTGGTTTTTCGTCTTATTTCTTTGACCACCGCTAATAATATTATTGTATTCTAATATCATTTAAACTGTATTATTTTTTGAAAATAACGTCTTTGCAAAATCATGGATCTGATTGATAATTATAACCAAGACGAAAATCGCTAGAGTACGCACTCCACTGTAGCGATAATAGATATTGTCACCGATGGAATGTTTTTCAATTATTATATCGTATTTCAATTTACACATGTAATAACAAAGAGTAATATTATTTTTTCTTCTGATTTCGGTTGTACTTTTTGGGAGTTTTAGCAGAATGATAAAATATCTGGTATAATCGAGTGACATCTCACCTTTCCTCATAGTTTGCAAATTAAAATTGATTTAATATATTATTTCTTTAGAGTATGTTATAGCACATGCTTTAACCAACAGCTAGCAAGTAATATAGACAACTTTCCCTTATGACAGAAAAAAATGTGTGTGCTTCCTCGCATCTTCGCCCTTCAATCAATATAAGTTCAGTATCAATACTATCTTGACACTGCCATCCATCGGTATGCGACGCTTACATATAGGACTTGCACCACTCGTAGACAGATGTCGCTGTAAAATGGCGGACGACGATGGAGTCTGTTAGCCATACGGTCGATGCTCATATTGATTCCTAAGATCTAAATTCCAGTTTAGCTTTTGTGTAAACAGCACATATTTACAAAAAAATGTATCAAATATCTGAATATCAAACGAAATTAAAATAATTATTATAATATATTTTGATTATAACAGGTTTATTTTATTTATTCCTTTTCTTTCATTCACAACTGATATTTGCATGAGAACTGTCAGTTTTAACCCTCTGCTCGCGATATCTTAGTTAAATTATCGTAGTTATCTTATTAAAATTTTCACCCACTTGAAGTTGTGTGTCGCTAACGCGACCTACAATTTCGAGTGGATGAAAACTACTCATATTTGTTGAATCTCAGACCAAATATTAGCAAATCTTGATGTTTAAACACACATTTTCAAAACAATGATTTGATCGGTAATAGCACAAATTAAAAACGATTATCGTCGTACTTAGCTCTAAAAGGCTAAATTAAAGAAGTAAAAACGAAGAGTAGCCATAATAACAAGACAAGAGATGTTTCATTCTAGGAATGAACCAAAAACGTTGACTTTACATAAAACCTTAAAGCGCTGAATTAAGTTAATTAAATTTTCAATCAGTTGAAGATAATTATATCTCGCTGCCGCGTTTAACAACTTCAAGTGGATGCAAATTATTCTTATTCGTTTAGTTTGAGACCACATCTTTGCAAATATTAATATTTGAACACGCATTTTAGTCCAAGTAAAATTAATTTGATGAGTTAATGCCATAGCGATGTCACGGTAAACACGACATCGGATTAGCGTCTTGCGTGTGGTGATGATTGAGATGTTAATCGGAGGAGCTGCGTTTCTGCAACTGTCACTCGTAAAACCACTGTTTTTTTCAGAGCCATTCAATTGCAGTTTTTAATGGCGTGGCAGCAATGTGTCCTTTTTCTATTACCACCGCTACTAATGTCATCGTAATAGGCATATCATTTAAATTATAGCTGTTGAACTCTAGAGAGTTTGTCCCATATTGATAAAATAAACTGGTATCATGTGTAAAAATAAAATTATTGTTTTGCATTAATCTGTTAACTGGTGTGAAATCTCATTTGTCCTCGTAGTTTGCATCCGCAAATTAAAATAGATTTTATACATGTATATCATCAAGGTATCTGACGGCAAATATCATTATTCTTTGTCTTATTTGAATTATGTTGGTGCGACTAATACATCCCATAAGAAGATGAGACAGATGAACTTCCTTGAGTCTAAAAGTAGAATATACATGTACCGACATAAATAACAACGATTAGAACACACCACTCCATTATTTTCTTTTTCCGATCACTACATTCTAAGCCGGGAATGGAGAGTTAAAGGTGATCTATCACCCCTTATATAGTATGAATAATTTTGTGACAAATAAATCAAAGTTGCCACAAGATGGGGCACAAGTGTTTCCTTATATGGGGTGCTTGGCTATCATGTGACCCTCTGAGAGGGTCACATAATAGCCAATCACCCAATATAAGGACATAATTATTCATACCATGTAAGGGGTGATATATCACCTTTAATGTGGACCAAGGAGGCCTACAGATCGCAAATTATTATGGTAGGCACATGGCATTATAATCAGTCAGATGTGGCCGAGCTGTTGATTATGAGAGATCCTCATTATGGGCGGTTGTGTTTTAAGTCAGTTAAAACCCTCGGAACTCTACATTCTTAGCTGTGAAAAATAACTCGGCCTTCGGCCTCGACCCTTTTCACAGCTGAGAATGTTCCTCTGGCTTTATCCTATACCTAAGCATCAGCTGATTATTCTGTCTGCTTACATTATCGAATTATTATTTGAAAAAAAAATCATATTTATTGTTATACATGAAGCAGGAAGAGCGAACAATGACATTTATGATGATTTCAATTTGAAGCCAGCGTTTGCCATTAAATTGTTCCCATGCACAAAGAGATAACCCACAAACAATATTTCAGCGAAATGGTTTACCTTTCAGTGTTAGAATCAAACTCAATTGGTGTGCAAATATGTAACATGTGGTTTTGCTGTAAATTAACGAATTTTGAGCTCGACAGCAGACAATAATACAGTCTGGAAGTTCTCAGCAATGCTGGTCAACCGTCTACAATGTTCGCCGAGCAAAATACGTTAGATAAATGTAGCATTTTTGGTTTGGGTAGTTTTCCAGTTGGCGTTAATGATTACTGGTATCTATATAATATGCGTATAGTTTGATTCACGATGACAGAGCTAAATATTCACACCATATAGCTGGCTTCCACTTACCATGTATATAATGGTATCTGGATCACCAGCTATGCCGGAGGGAGGGGGTGTTCCAGGATTCTGGGGCGCAGTGCATTCTGGTTTGTTTCGCAAAACCGAAGGACTCGGTACAAAACTAACCAATCAGGATCGGGGTAGATAAGGATCAGAGTGTCCCCTCCGCGCCCCAGAGCACGTGTGCTTCTCAGTCTTAGCATAGAGTTAATATTATTAACTCTATGGTCTTAGCGTCGGCAGCGATACGTGCACACTTATAGAAAGTTTACTCACCCCCTCCCGTCTTCCATCCACTATGTAACACTAACACCTTGGGATGCTTGGATATCAATTACTTCTTGATCCCCCAAGTCATACCCTCGTATACAGTACTGATTTAGCAAAATGGGACAAGCTTTTTCAGTGGGGCTAGCCCCGGCTAACGCAGGCTAGCCCCATGTTCTCTTCCCACCCCATTAGGTGCTCGCCTGTATGCGCCCAAAGTTATAAAATGCTTTAGCTGGGCCGCAATGTGCGTTTTGGTATAAGCTCATATTAATAGATCGAGCCGCTCTCATATCACCGGGGTTCAAGCCAATCAAGAGGCCCGGCGAATTGAGTCAACGCCTGCTTGTGTCAGCATGGTCAGTCAGGCGCGCTGTTTACCGTCTGGTCAGGTTTCAAGCTCGGCCGGTGCGCCGGCCGAGCCTGACATGCCAGGTGACTGCTTTTTCATCTTCAGTTAGGCCTATTCCAGTGACCGCTTCATAAAACCACCCATTTTCTGAATTTATACACTGAACTGCTTGTCCGATACTGAAGATAATGTCTAAATGCTAAATGCTAAATGGCAGAAATAAGCAGAAATAAATGAGTATTGCAACAGGTCTACATGTATACACGTACGGACACTGAATTATTGCACGTTGAGATAAACTCAGAGCTGTTCAGATGATGCTGAATGTGGTCAAACTGCGCGCGCCCTGTCTCGCCCAGAGCGAGTCTGGCCATCCCGGCGGGATAACACATGGTTCACAGCATCCATGTTAGCCGTCACACAGCATACTGGGGCGCAAGCCCAAATAAGATTTCATTTCATGTGCTGGGCGCAACCAATTCTGCGCCCGTCTCGTCGGGCTTGCGCCCGGGCTAATGACGAGCTGGCCAGCGTTAACGCAGGCCAGCAAATCCGTCCCATTTTGTAAAATCAGTACTGTATCAGTCATGTCGGGATGTGGTTATTATGTCCTGACTGCCTCGCGCCGGGATAAGCCACATCCCGCCTAGATATGCAGGGGTGGGGATTGGGATCCAAGTACCCCCGTTTAAGCCAAATGTTGTGTATATAATTGTTATGTCTTTTAATAAACATGTTACTAATTGCCATGAGGTTCCATTTGTGTTTTATTATTCTCTTTGGAGATCGTTTCGAAATTTGTCAATCCATACTATATATAGTCGGGGTCGTACGTGAAATGTGATGTAGAAGTATGTCATGTATATGGCGGCATTTTTCATTTGATAGTATATGTCTTCATTTAACTATTTCTTTGCTCAATGTTTGTTTAATGTTGATTCACTGTCTGCGATGCTAGCTCAGCATTAAACTAATATTGGATCAACGTATGTAAGCCTACATCTGATCAAGGAGGTTATACCATATAACCTCCTTGATTTGACGTTCTGTGGAGATACATGTATATAGTCAAGGAGGTTATAACCTCCTCGATATAGTCAACCACACGTTCTTTGGAGGAAGGCTACATGTCAAACACTGTTTCTTGGTTATTGCAGTAATTAATTAACTTGAATTTTAACTTTGTGAGCAGTCACTGAGCTGAGACTCCAGGGACTCAACATGGCTACTCCTAAAAACATAATAAAGATTGCTGATCTTCTGGTGGTTGCTGTGGCAAGACACAATTTCAAGTCGGTGAACATTTAAATAAGATACATTGGCGGTCAATGTGTTAAATATATTGAATGCTTTCCTGCTAGAATAAATCATATTTAAGTCAATTAGGACCCTCGGCTAAATAAAGTTTTCCTTAACACAATTTGTCCTATGTTGAACATTTTTATCTATGTAAATTATATAACATAATTATGTTAAAAATCGATTTTTGGATATGATATATATTTAGAGTATAAAGTCCAGAAGGGGAGAAAGTAAATAGTCAATATATATAATATTCTATATGCAAGTGAATATACTGTACATAATGGGTACATCAGTAGGCCCCTGCTACAATAATTTCAGTTATAAAACACTTAATTAAAGATGTTAAAATAATTATATATTTGTATGTTTAAACCTGCTTCTTCTAGCAGTCTCTTAGAAACAAGGGTCCCACACTGAATTCCTTTTGTTTGAACCACAAAATTGTCTGCATGATGGTAACAGAAACTTGGATATAATCAAGTGCCACTGAAGCATTTATATCTGAATTACCTCCACCTTGTTTTGTTCTGCATCATTAACCCATATTGAAACAGAAAAAAGGTAAAATAGAAAAGGTGGTAGTGTCGGATGTTTCACTGATGACAACGTATCTTCACAAATCATAAAGTCGCCTACATACCAATCATTCGAAAATATATCTGTTTTAACGGATTTAGGTAATCGACGTCTAAATCTGGTTACTATTTACCGACTACCTGTCTCATGTAATGCCCGTTTCGACAAGTTTCGAGATTTTTTGTCTTTTCTTATATCGCTGCCATCAGATTTTATAGTTTATGGTGACTTTATTATTCCATATGGAAACGGATCTTCTGATGCAGTGACTATGAATAATATTATTGATATGTTTAATTTGAAACAACACGTGAACTTCCCCACCCATCAATTTGGAAATACTCTGGATTGGCTCACTACAAGTGATAAATGTAATTTAATTAACAAAATAAGATCAACAGATCAGATGAGTGACCACTCATCATTTATTGCTACTCTGAACGAGACTGCCAATGGAAAAAACTAAATTACAGATCTTACAGAAAATTTGACATTGATAAAAAATGATGTAACTAATTCTGACCTAATTCAGAACCCAGACACAAATTCAGCCACTCTTTATATACCCGATACCATGCTACAATATCGACATTGCTTGGTAAACATGCACCTCTAAAATGTTGTAAGGTAACACCAAATACCCGATACCAGTATATGAGTGGATAACCGATATTACTATTAAAAAAAAAAGGTAGTAGGAAAGAATATGGAGAAGCTCATACAATACCAGACTTGCTAGGTCTTTCAATAATTTTTTATAAGTAATATCGCTAAAATCAGGGACACTCTGCCATCAGCAAAATCATATTCAAACATTCAACCTGAACCTACTCATCCAGCTACCCCAAATCCTTTACTCACTTTCTCACAAATCTCAGAAAGTAATGTGTCAAAGCTTATTCGGTCATCACCCAGCATCTCATGTATCTGTATCTGTATATTACGTGGTAGTACGCACTATTGTGCTATCGCGCCACGGGAGTAACTTAGCAAGGCCTGCTATCATTCATGATATCATTCATGGCCTTATATATGTGCCAAGTACTCCATGTTGTGGATTTTTTGGGGTCTCGCCGGATGGAAAATGCGCCTACGTCCATTGAGGTTTTTTCACGTTCAACTCAAAGTCAGTCAGACGAGCCAACTGATTCACGTGGTTCTCTGAGCCCCACGAGTGTATACAGCACCTGGCAGTCCCAGGCGGTCACCCATCCAATTATGAACCGGGCGCGACTTTGCTTACCTTCAGTGATCGAGCACAAACCGTTGGAACGAACGCCGTATTCAGTATGACCTAGACCCATGTCCCAATTCAAATCGCCAAGGACAGCACTGAAATTCTGGCTGGGTCAATCAATCATAAATCTACCTTTGGCAGAAGGGAAGTTCCCAGATGCCTTCAAAATTGCTCATGTTACACCCACCACTGTTAAAAATATCTTCACTAGATCGAAATGAATTGGGCAATTTTAGACCTGTATTTGGAATAAATTTTATGTCTAAATTGATCGAAAAAATCGTTGCAGCCCGAATAAAATGTCACATGCAAAATTCAGGTATTCTGAATAACCTTCAATCGGCATATAAATCTGGACATTTCCCCGAAACGGCCATTTTGTATATCGCAATTTTGTTTGCGGCCTTTTACACCATCGATCATGACCTCTCGCTCGGTAGATTGAGTGGTTTGAAATTGATAGTGTGGTGTTGATCCTACCTGACTGGTCGTTCTCAGTTTGTTAAAGTTAATGGTGTACTGTCTACTCCGCAATCGTTATTGTGCGGTGTTCCGCAAGGCTCTGTGTTGGATCCACTTCTTTGTACTATGCATACGACTCCTCTCAGTTCAATAATAACATATTTTGATCTTAAGATCACTTTTATGCTAATGACACACAAATGTGCACACATTTCGTTGCAGAAGATATAACACAGTATTTAATTGCTGTACACAATTGTATGCTAGCAATTCAGGTCTGAGCTTCTGAACCAAAATTTTGCTGAAATAGACTCCTTACGAAACCTGGGTGTGGCTTTTGATCCAGCTTTTTCATCCAAGAAACATGTCTCGAATACTTGTAGTTCAGCTTTCTACCATATTCACGATCTTAGACGCATTTGAATTCACATAAATAAAGCTACGACAATTTATCTATCCAATGCTCTATAGTGAGAAGTCGCATTGACCACTGTAATTCGTTGCTGTTCGGTTGTTCTGAAAAAAAAATTTGCAGCGTGTACAAAATTGCCTTGCCCGGGTAGAGAACAGGTCAAGTTGGCTTTCAGAGTATAGCCACCTTCTCAAATTACTGCATTGGTTGCCTATTAAATCGCGTATCAAATTTAGGCTGAACTTTCTGACATATAAAGCACTATCCATGGGTATTCCCTCATATCTCAGTGATTTCGAGAAACACCAGCAAACACTTAGATCCGAAAATACGAAGTTATTACATCTTGAACCGTGGTAAAAAAATACGGTCATTCATCGTTCGTGGTTGCCGCACCGCGCTTAAGAAATAAGTTGCTTTTTGAAATACGTTAAGCAAAATCAGTCACCATCTTTCGGAAAAAAACCCCACACATTTCACTTTAGACCTACCACCTTAATCTGAGCATCCAACGACCGTCATATGACGAACTCCTTTACCAACTTTGGCCATCCCCACTGAGTACCGATCTTAGTCCACAGCGCCATTGAAATACAATATTGTTGAAATAAACTGGCGCTATAGAAGTCATCATATTATATTATTATAATATATTATGTAAAAAAAATGCAAAATCTTGTAACGTTTTGTATAGGTGCAATTTGTTTGAAAGTTTACTGTAAAATGACATAAATAAGCAGATCGTTTACCGTGGGATGTAAATCAAAATTGTATTCACTGTTGGAATGCGGATAACCTTGGACTAAATTGTCAGACTTACCCCTTTTGGCGAGAGAACCGTTTTTGTAGTTCAGAATCTGACGAATATAGATGCCAGATTCTGAACTCTAAAGTCGATCCTCGCACTGAAAGAATTAACGTATATATAACGGCCTTACGCCCATAACATAGGTATTCAAATGGTGCAGAAAGAGCTAATGAAGTCATTCATGATGATTTCAAAATGAAAACAACTGTTAGTGTCTATGCTTTACACAAACATATTTCAGAGTTGTAAGGTTTAGCAGATAATCGGATGTTTTGTTTCCTATGACAACAGCAGGGCAACAATGTATATCGTCCTCAACAATTATGGCAGACACATATAATTAATACGCACTTGGATTCTGGGGATATTTTCCGCTAAAAATATCCACACCATTTTAGTCCCACACTCGCACTCGCGGCTAGCGCAACATCGTAATGTTCAGACCTTTTAGGCTTTAGATGCTTGATATCAGTTCATCAGCCTGTCTGTTGTGGGAGGTAGGGCTGCACACTGGCAATCTGCTGGGACTTAGGGTCAGACATACCGATCATTACACCTTCAAACAATAAACACGACTCCAATCTTTTTAAATCTGTTTCGCTAGAACGTTACCGGGTGAAATCACTGTCATTTGGAATGAAAAAAAAAAGATTTAAACATCACGATTTGCAAATGTTTGCTGTCAATATTACAAACCTGAGTATCTTTCACTAATTAGATGTTTTGAGAGGCGATAGCGAGACACAACTTCAACAGGGTGACAATTAAATTATATAGCTTAGCCCTCTAGTTAAATCAACATTTCTGTTAAATCACATTGACAATTATTTTGGATTCGGTAATCAACCCATCGGAACTTATGTCAGCTCTGTGCAGATGATGACAGTCTGACCTTTCGATCTACTTGATCTATTTTTACAATGAAATATATTGACGAAAATTAACAAATGCGCAGCCTGTTTTCCCGAATAAACCAATGGCTGTCAATTATAGTAGCATTAGGTTTTTATACATCTGCTTCATTTGAAGTAATTGCTACAACAATGGCAGCGTAAAGTTAATGGAAAACCGTCATCAAATAATAATGCACGCTTTCAAAACGTAATAGTCTCAGAAAGCGTGATATTTGGTATTAACCGTGTCAGCGCGGGGGCCGACATTAGACGTCAGTATCTGACGGCTATGGATTCATCAAACATTTTAAACTGTGAGGTGTTTGATTCTCATCAATGAACATATTGTTTTCGTTATTTAAAGCTGAAGATTGCGTCAGGAATTCCAGTGTTTAACCCTTTAACCGCTAAATTATTCAATTGGAATTTTCACCAACTTGAAGTTATGTCTCGCTAACGCGATCCACAACTTCAAGAGAGTGAAAATTATTCACATTTGACAAAATAGAGGTTAACTCTTTTCAAATCTTGCTGGTTGATGTCACATTTTATCTTTGACATATTTAAAATGTGGTGCTTAATGTGCTAATAAAAAATGAAAACCCGAATATATGCGGCACCGGCGGCTAAAGGGTTAATAAATTAAAAATATAAACCAGCATTTCAGCAGCACCTGGGCTAGCCAAACTACCAAGCTTCTAGAGCTGTCAGATATGACATTTATACAGGCTCTCTGGTTTTGCCAATTTGCGCGATTGGCATGTGTTTGATTTAAATTATAAATAACTAATCCATTTTTACCTACTTGAAGTTGTGAATCGCGGCAGCGAGACACACATTCAAGACACAAAATTAAATTGTATAACACAGCATTTTAAGGGTTAATAACCAGTAAAGTGAAGCTGTTATAAACGTGATTATCGTAGAAAGCTTTCTGGCCAGCGAGATGAAGAAAATGATAAGTGACAGTCACTAATGTATTATGTTACATTTTAATGGGGCTTTTACTCTAATAGAGAGAGAGATGTTGACACATACACGTCACTCTTTGAATTATGATGTAATTCCGATATTTTTTTATTGACAGCTTCATACGAAGACAATTATTTTATTTGATAGAACCCTTCAACTACCTCAGAAATTCACAAAAGTGTTGCAGCTACTCATAAAAATAACATTGAAAACGACCACCCAGATTATGACTAAGCACGTGATGAGATTATGTTGACACTTGTCAATCACTTGAAGTTGCATCTTGCTGCCGCAACCCACAAATTTAAGTAGGAGGAAATTACATATATCTGTCTAATTTGTAACTAACGTATAGCAAATATTGATGTTTAAACACACATTGCATTCACGATAACTTTAAGTTAAAATGCTAACAAGCAGATAATAAAGAACAATAGACTTCATTAATGAACAAAATGTTTAGATATTGAAGTCGTTACCAGTTATCAGTTCCACTGCTGACGGTTAGTTGCTCTTCCTGAGACTAGGCCTACATTCAATAATTGTTTATTTAGTACGAGCTAGAGAGGACCTAACCTTGTTTTGTGACATATACCAATTTTTTTTATGTTCCTTATATATTTTTTTGTGCTGAATTCAAATCCGATGAGTGCCAGCTTGAAAAGTTTGAGCATTTTTGTAGATTCAAGGTCGAAGGTCAATCTCAAGGTCAAATATGATTTTTCAAGATATGAAGCTAGGAACAAGTGTAATTCCTCATTTCCACATTTCCATGTGATTTTGCCTGGGCAATCCATTTCTGAAACTATTTTGATTATTCAAGGTCATCTTCAAGGTCAAAAGGTCAATTTCAGGGTCAAGTAAGAAAAAATAAAAATTTTAACAAATAAAGGTAGGAAAATGTGTAATACCTGTATTTTCATGTGATTTTGACTGAAAAATCAATTTTGACTGAATAATCAACTTCTGTTACTATTTTGATGATAAAATGTAATTTTCAAGGTCATTGTGTCAATTGCAAGCTCATGTAAGCGAAAATATGATCATCTAGGTCAAAATGTCAATTTCAAGGTCAAATATCATTTGAGGATATATATGCTACAAGTTGGAGCACGTATAATACATTGTTTTGGTGTGATTTTGACTGGATAATCTAATTCTAGTAGGGTTTTAATGATTAAATATCATTTAGGTGAAATGATCAGGCGACGAGAGGTCATTAAAGGTTGGTGTAGAGGCGTTAAAGAGCAGCAGGAAAGCGATACAGGTCAAAGGAGAGGCGTTAACAGGTGACGGAGAGACCCTAAAGGACAATGGGAGGAATTAAAAGGCGGCGCTGAGACGCTTAAAGGGCGACCCAGTGGAGCTAAAGGGAAACGGGAAGGGGTCAAATGGCAATGAGGAGGCACTAAAGGGCAATGAGGAGGCGGTAACGGACAACGAGTAGGCGCTGAGGGGCGAAGAAGAGGCGTTAGTGTGCGACAGGATTCGCTAAAAGGTGGCACAGGGACATTAAAGATAATGGAACAGCGTTAGAACGTGATCAAGAAGCGCTAAATAACAATAGAAGTACGTTAACGGGCGATGGGGAGGCATTAAACGGAGATGGATAGGTGTTTAAGGGTGAGGAGAAGGCGTTAAAAACGACAGAGAGTCGCAAAAGTGTGATGAAGAAGCGTTGAATAGCGACGGAGGAAGGTCAAAGGGCGATGGAAAGGCCATAAAAGGCGAAGAAAAAATGTAAAGGTCGATGGAGATGCATTAAAGGGCGATAGAGAGGCGTTAAATGACAATGGGAAGGTGGTAAATGCGATGAAGAGGCGCTAGAAGGCAATCATGAAGCGCTAAATGGTGATGGCAAAGCATTAAAGTCGATGGGGAGGAGTTAAAGGGTGATGTATGGTATGCATTTAAGGGCGAGGAGAAGGCGTCAAGGGAAACGGTGAGGTGTAAATGACAATGGAGAGGCGGCAAAAGGCGAGGTAAAGGCTCTAAGCCGCGACGGAGAGGCACTAAAGGATGACGCAAGCATCGAAGGGCAATGGAGAGGCGCCGCATATGTGTAAAATTGCGATTGTAAGGCGTTAAGATTCCATGGGGAGGCTTTAAATATTGATGGAGAGGTTTTAAGCCTGTGGGAACCAGTCCCGGATATATTTGGGATTTGGGACTGTTCCCCCCAGGACCAGTCCCAGATAAATTCTGGATTGATTACACGAGATAACTATGACGTTATCAATTAACTGGTGCAGCAGCAATTTATTGTGGAAGTCAATGGGCTACATGGCGACAGAGAGGCGTTATAGGGTAAAGGAGATGTGTTCAAGGCGAAGAAGGGTCGTCAAAGGGCGACGGAAAGGCCTTTAACTACAACGAAAAGGTGTTCAACTTAAAGTACCTTCAGGGCGAAGAAGAGGCATTTAAGGGCAATGAAAAGGCCTTCAATTGCATCGAAGAGGCGTCAAACTAAAAGCCCTACGAAAACGTATATAGGGCGACGATAAAAATCTCTAAAGTGTGTCAGGATTGTGTTTCCATCACCCTTCGATGCTTCTCCATCGCCCTGTAACGCATTACCGTTGTCATTTAATGCTTGCCGGTAGCCTTTTAACGCCATGCGCATCTTTAATCATTTAAACCCAAAATAATTAGATTATCCAATCTAAATCACATCAAGCTAGGTATTATACGTTCTCCAAAGTTTAGCATATATGACAAAAATCATATTTGACCTTGAAATTGACCTCTCGACCTTGAGGGTGACCTCAAATGACCAAGATAATAGGAGAAATGGATTTTTCAGTCAAAATTACACGAAAAAGAGTTATTATACATGTTCCTAGCTTTATTAGTTAAAAATAATATTTTCCTTCACTTGACCTTGAGATTGACCTTTTGACCTTGAAGATGACATTCAATCATCAAAATAGTACACGAAATAGTTTATTTACTCAAAATGAGACGCAAAAGAGGTCAACATCACATGAAAAAAACGTATTACACTTCTTCCTATTAGTGTAGTCATTCTGGCTCTAAATCCACGGAAGTCTAGACAAATTGCTAACAAAGGTTTTATGATTTATTTCGGTAGACATAGGTCCCAGCTAGCAATCCTGAAAAGTCCCAAGCAAAACTCCTGCTCATTTTTTTTTTAATTGACGAATAGTCAGCCCGCCAGGGGTACATAATGTGATTAAAAAAGGGGTGATGGCATATCTTTGTTACAAGCAAACAAACTTCAGCAATGTGTTTAGTAATTATCAAAGAACAATACCTCGGTGGCTGACATTGTTTTACAAATGGCGAAATTCAAGATGACCGCAATATGCACTAACTATTATGCTAAAAATCACATATCTTCACCAATATATATTTAAATTGTTAATGTAATATATGGATTCGTATGTTTTGAGGGTCAAGGATTTTGAATATCACAAAAAAAGAAACATTTGAAACGTTTTTTTGCAACTTTCATTGTAACAGACGATTTCAAACCAACAGTTGTGATGTATATATTATCTTAGTTATGTACATTTGTAATGTCAATTCGAAATATTTACTTGGATAATATCCACAATTGCATTGTGTATATGCTATTTTATTATCATATTAATTCTAACCCTTTGAGTTTTAACAATGAAACCCCATGTACATTGCGTTTAGTAATATATGGTGATGTATTTTATTTTAACTTGAGTGTTTGAGATTGTGTAATCTGATACACTCAAGATAAATAATGTCTTTGAACATTCTTTATTTATTAATTTAAATGTTTTCAGAAGCTACATTCGTTCCAAATGCTTTATTGAAAACTTTCATCAAGTCCATTCTTTGTTAGTTTTGATGTTTAGGAAATTATGTCAAAGCATTAGATGTATGCCATTAGATATATGCTCTACATGAAATATCAGTTCTTCAGCTGTAAAACACTTTGATATTATGTTGTAGCCACTGGCATAGATCATTAAGAGAGCTGAATCCCAGAGTCAAACCCTCTCTTTAACATCACTATTATAACTTGTTGACTCATTAACTTGATATCATCAGTCGACAAATGGTGATTATCCGATACAAGTCTTGAACTGTAATTAAAAAAACGGTATCAATTGATGACTCTTAATTGGAAAAATAATTAGCATAACTTTAGGCCACAATCATTTAGTGATCGCTCGCAATTGTTTTAGGCAATTTCTCGAATTTGAACAGGAGTTTTGCTTGGGACTTTTAGGAAATGTTAGTCGGGACCTATATCTACCATAAGACACCATAAAATTTTTGCTCGCAATTTGTCCAGATTATTTTGCCAGAATGACTACACTACATTTTTCTTTCTCAATTTTTTTTCACATTTTGACCATGGAATTGACCTCACGACATTGAAGATGACATTGAATCCCCAAAATAATACTATAAATAGATTTTCCAGTCAAAATCCCATGAAAAAGAGGTATTACACATGTTCCTAGCGTTACTTGTTAAAAAATGATATTTTTGCTTAGTTGACTTTAAAATTGACCTTTTGACCTTGAAGATAACCTTGAATAATCAAAAATCATATTTGACCTTGAAATTGACCTTTGACCTTGAATATAGAAAAGTGCTCAAACTTTCCGAGCTGGCACTCATTGGATTCGAATTCAGCACAAAAAAATCTAAAAAAAACATTAAAAAAACATTGTATATGTGAAAAAAACAAGGTTAGGTCAATTTTATATAAGCCCTAGCCGGGACTAATTTGATAATTTGTGAATTGAAGTACCATTAGTATTAATACCCCAGTATGTGTTACATATGTTTTTTTTTATTCTGAACATTGGGGTCAATAGGCCTAATATTTCTCAGATTGTAATTGAGATTTTTCTTCCGGAGCTAAAACATTAATATACTTACAGTGCGGGTATCGACCTTAAACGCGATCATCTGACGTTTATAGACGTCATATGCTGACGTCTAAAGTCGATCCCCACACCGAAAGAGTAAAATCTTAATAATGGCCGTACAATCAAAACATATATTTTTTTCAAATGAAGCGAAAAGAGCTAACTAAGATATTTATTATGATTTCAATTTAAAAAAAAAAAATTCAAAATGCATTTGTTTACCTACTATTCAAAAATGTATGGTATTCGTTGCAGTGGTAATTATTGAAAACAGCAACATGGGAAATGATACATCTACTGCCACTTTGAGACTTTGTCTGTTTCAGTTGGTAATGAGACAAGTTAGTAGCCGCTTTGTAGTAGTGTACATGTCATCTTCTGAGAAAAGTCAAAGCGAGTGATGATGTTTTGAGTATTGTTGGTATTTATTTAACTTCAATCTTCACTTTGTGGGTAATCTAAGTATTGGGCTCCAGGGATTCAGCATGGCTACACTGAACAACATGATGCCAAAGATGTCTGTCCTTCTGTGTTGTACGACCACGCATCACCGGCAAATACATTGATTACACACCTGTTATATTTAACAAACTTAGGAGTATATTATAGGCCTATTGAATATTACCAAATGTTATACTAAATGTTTCAATTAGGACCTTGATAAGTACATATATATATCGATTCTCACGAAAGTGATGCATATCGACAAAAAAACGACCTTGTTGATCAGTCCTGAATTCTTCAGTTTATATCGCAGTCAAGAGGAACTTTCCCCAAAAAATATATGCGAGCTCTTAACATATGATAGTTGCAACAGGAATAGAGTTCATGTTCATTATTGAACACCAGAGTAACCATACGAATGCATATTATGTAATATGTAAATGCCATAATGTATTTAAAACTCTGGTGGCAAAGAATACAGCAAGTGTTAACACCTAGGTGGTGATGTAAAATTGTTTGGAACAGTTTAATAACAGTTGCGGAAATGTGTTACTGCACATAAATATTTGTAGCCAACTTTCACTCAGCTGCAATTATTCAATTTTCAGTAAGTATACAAAAAAAAAGACAAGTCGAATATAATAATTCATTCAATTCAAGGCTTAGAGTGGAAATAGCAGTTGAATATTAATATGTTCATGGAACATTTTGCTTAAAATTACAATTACAATTTCATATCATTTGTTCATCTAAACGTTTTTCTCATAGGTTTTAAAAGTGTATTCGTAGGGTTACAAATTTATATTTTATTGAAAATGAGTCTATTAATTAACATTTTAATTAACATAATTGTTTTGTTATGAACGATTTGTATCGATAACTAACATTACTTTGACAGCCAAGCTAATAAACAATTAAAGAAGGATGAAATAATGTGTTTTTAGCAACAAGCTCCACGAAGACCACGAGAATAATTTATTTATTTATTTTTTCACTAAATTAATAGTTAAAAAGAAAAATATACATAAGTATACACGTATCATTCACTTGTAAAAGGTATCTGACAGATAAAGCACATCGAACAGAAAAGGGTAAAACTGGTTGCTCTACGTCGATTCACAAAGCTTATAACAGCTTTGTGTGTAGAGTTAGGCTGTCATTTGTAGGGTTACTCTATCTACGTGGCCTATGAAAATCCTCACATTACTTCAATATTAACGGCTCATTATGTTATATAAACACATGTGTGTTTTCCCGTATGCTACTGCTCAATATCCCATACATTTACCACGCTCTTATTAACTTCACATGCATCATTAAACAAAATATCGAATTTGTCAAATAATATTATGTATTTCGAACTGGGGAAGTCAGACAGTCGATATGGCGCAATTGTATCACACACGTTTTAAAATACAACTTGTTTTTGCTTGCTTGTATATATTGTTTTTGAAAATCTCGTGATTTTAGGGAAAGGTATTCAATGCCAAATAAAATCCCATTGTCTTTACAATATATGAAAGCTATTTGTGAACTTGGTAACCCTACGAATACACACAGTGGTGAACTCTTTCGGATGCTAAATATACTTTATTAATATTTCCAATATTTGAAATTCTCAAAAAAATACAAGCTAGCTATATTGTTCAATATAATGTATAACAAAGTATATTAACAGTAAATTTGTCTTTGCATTCATGAGTTATAATAAGTTTTCAACGTTTTAAAAACACATATTTAATTTTTTGGATGGAAATATTTATTAGCTTGTTGGGTTATACACCTTATAAGTGCTCGCTATGTTGTTAGATATATTCCCGGTCTGTTTTACAATAAGAACGATATATATTTTTCGATCATTCAACGTTTATCTTTTGCAGGTAGTAACCCTTCGAATACCTTACATTTCTGTAACCCTACGAATGACAATCTCACCAGTCTCTGGTGGCTCTTCTATTACATAAGAATATTTTAAGCGATATCGTCCACATATTGCCATGTCATGACATGCTAATGCATCATAAATAATCAATCAACTCCTGTATACTGTACACCTTCATAGTGACATGTAGCATTGTGATTATTTGTAGGATATATTAAAACTTCTAATTTTGCTAGCTTTTCAAGATATCTACATCAGAATGTTGGGCTAGCCAAATGAAATATTGTTGGATTTTTTTCTATCGATCACGTCATATATCTGTGTAGATAAAATATTAAAACATAATATAATTTTGCAGTAGCATCCTAGCTCGAACACCTATTTTGAATATTGCAAATATAACTTGAAATGATTTTTTTTCAAATTGTAAAAAAATCATTTTTTTGCTTATAGTTTATGACAACAGGTTCGTTTCTGCCCGAAAATCTCCATGAGCGATACCCTTTGTTTCAGATACATCCCTTTAGTCAGAATTAGGTTACCAATGCTTGATTTGTCGAGTAATTAATCATTATGGCCAATTTCAAAATGATCGTCATAAAATCTATTATTTCTCCTGAAATATATTATTGAACATGGTTGTCCTAAATTTCGCATTAAAAACACGGTTTGAGTGTCTAATCTTACATTTTAATGATCGTTCAAATATTTACAAGTTCTGGAATATGATATTTACGACTGAATCCAAGATGGCTGCCAAAAAGGATTAAGAAAATGTTTGAAAATTCACATTTTTGCAATATTTTTGAAGCACATGTTTTATTATGTGAGAAAACCCCCCACGATCAGTGTCATTTGGTTCCGAGACAACCCTTGAGTGAAGATCATATGATTAGTGCTTGATGTGTAGAGTAATTATTCAATATAGCCAATAATGATCAATGATAACCTACAGGTATGATTAGGTTGATGAGTGTTA
The DNA here is from genome assembly GCA_964017125.1 of Flabesymbios commensalis. Taxonomy (NCBI): domain Eukaryota; kingdom Metazoa; phylum Annelida; class Polychaeta; order Terebellida; family Flabelligeridae; genus Flabesymbios; species Flabesymbios commensalis. The sequence continues at coordinate 63,297,425 of OZ024917.1, read as the reverse complement.
CGTTGGAAAATTAAAAGATACTACAGTATAACAATGAACATGGATACTTTAATAATCAACGTTTTTTTTATTACCTAGTCCAATCACCACTATCATTAGGTCCCCCACCCCTTGGTATGACTCATCACAGCTCCCCACCCCCCTCATGAACTTGTATAGATGTGTTGTTGCTTCCTCATCACAGTTCCCCACCTCCCTCATGAATATGTATAGACATGTTTGTGCTTCATCAGCATTAAGAAGGTCGCCAAACAATGCACTCTGATTGGCTCGCTGGTGTATTGTACAATCAAAAAATGACTCACCACTCCCCCCACCCCTTGGGCCCCCCTCCCCTTGGTCTGACTCATCACATACCCCTCTCCATAAAAAAACATGTTGAAACTTGTTTGCGAATCGTCAGTTAGGTGGTATAAGACAGGATGATTCTTGACAATATAGATACAATAGGACACCACCATGGATGTACCATATGAACTCTCTGACAGTGTGAAAGTGACAATACGTAAAAAAGACCAGAGCTGTTATGTTGAATTAGCAACAGACACCAACATATACTTTATTTCATCAGATGTGTGGCTAAAAACTGATTGGGTATCTAAACTAGATCATTGTCTGGATACTGACGTTTGTGTGGGATAAAGAAAATTTGCGGTCCGTAAACCAAATGGACAGATTCTATTCCTAATCAGGCGTAATTTGCAATTATGTTTTGCCATATCTACTGTGGAGTGGTATAATCTACAGGATATATATGTTTCAATCAGTCATGTCTTAGAGACTTGGTTGACTGGTGCTTCTATTAAAAATCATGATTGACTTGATAATATAATCGCATTGTGTGCTCTGGATTATATAGTGTCAAACTGAACTTGGACATTCTAGAACCACAGCTATCGAATTTTATTAAGAGAAAATCATCACGTGTATGGAAATGTCAGAAATTAACATTGACATGTATGGTATACAAAAGCGGCAAGTTGATGCTTATGGGCAACCCCAACACAGTTCTTATAGATATGGATGAATGCCAGCGATTTGGACACACAACTTTACGAAGATATGCACAGATTATTCAGTCAAAAATAGGACGTGGACAATTACTTAATGTGAAACTTGAAAAAGTTACTGCAACATACGACTTTGGATTTCAAATTAAATTCAGTGAACTATATAAGAACATGTGTTTATTGTGTGAATATATATACATGTACATAATGACGTATAGAACGGTCCCTGCAATGAAAGGGTTAACCGCTAAGCGCAATTTTAGTGGTTTTAATCTGATGACCTTCACTGAACTCATCATGATACAGTAATCACTCCACCCATGAAAGCTCCCTCCACCCATAAAAGTCTAAGACCAAGTTTGTTTGCTCACTAGACCTCCCCCAATATCAAATAACGATGCCATCAAATAAAAGTCGGATGCACTACCTGTTTTAGGTCATTTCAAAATGGCCGCCATTGAAATTTGGAAATCACGTTTTGTGCCATAATTTGAGTTTTAAGGTAGTTAGACTCCCATAATTGGTGTATATACATATGTTTTTGGGGGCGAGGAATTCAATTATGCCAATAAAAAATGTTTCTGTCTTGTGGAAAATTTTAAAACAGCCATTCAAAGGTATTTTTCGTTCATTTTTGATCATTTTTGGGCTAGTCCATGGGTCAGAGAGGGTTACTGTGCACCCTCCACCTAAGAAAATCTGAGACCAAGTTTGTTTTGCTCATTAGACCTCCCCCAATAGCAAAAGTCGATGCCATCAAATAAAAGTCGGATGGACTACCTGTTTTAGGCCATTTCAAAATGGCCGCCATGGAAATTTGGAAATCACGTTTTGTGCCATAACTTGAGCTCTAAAGCAGTCAGAGTCACAAACTTGGTGTCTATACATATGTTTGTGGGGATGAGGAATCCAATTATCCCAATAAAAAATATTTCTGTCTCGTAGATAATTTATAAACAGATCAATAAACGTATTTTTCGGGTATTTTTGGTCATTTTTGTGTATTTTAGTGCGAACACAGAAAAAAAACTAAACTTTAAAAACAAATTGTAGTGTTATTTTATTCCGTGAATAATAAGCATTAGAGTGTTGAAAGTTGTAAATAAAAATTAAACGTTGCTTATGACTACCTTGGTAAATGAAAAAACTTGGTGTCGAAAATATTAAAATAACAAAGCGGTGACTGTTCCATGAACCGATTAGAAGTACATGTAATCATCATCCATATTAGATATGACCAGCAACTGAGTAGACTATTTCCTTTATTGGAAAAAACACAATACTTTCACACAAGATCATATCGCCACTTTAAAATTTAAAACGGCAGATACACGCTTTCAATTCCAAGGGGAAGATATCATTTTAAATGTGCAAGTGCAGATAGCAGAGTTTGATTATTATCCAGCACTTAAATGGTCTCTAACAATCATCTAACTAGTTACTTTAAACACATTTAACCAGATGAAAAAAGCGCAAAAGTAAAACAAATAAAAACAGATTAAAAAAAAAAATTGGGTACCTCTACAATCTATTGGTGACCTTGGAAATGAAATAAAATCGTGGTGTAAAATGTATATTCCATCAGATTAAGAACCACTTAAATTTAACAATACCGCACAAATTAAAACATAGTTTTAAGCAAAATATTTGGCACCACAACAACTTGTAATCATGGTGACATTTGAATTGGAATAAAATGGAGGTTTAAAGCCTTGTTGCACCCGACTATGACTCACTAACATATTAGCAAGTGTCATCAACTCGGTTTGGTTATTGACAATCATTATTATGCATTGCACACTCATCTCACCAGTTTATCTAACACACATTTAAAAACAGAGTTTCTAACATAATATTTGCCATTTCAACACATTCTATTAGTGGTGACATTAGAAATGGAATAAAAATAGCAGTGGTAAAGTCGTTGTTCCACCAGAATATGAAACGCGTTGGCACTACCATAGGAAATAAAATAAACAGATCGCAAGCTACTGATTAGCTAAGCCTAATCCTCATCACTGTCACTTTCAGCTACTGCAATATCATCAGACAACACTTCTTCCTCTGATGAACTTGCTACAGCGTCATCACTTTCTAATGTATCATCTTCCTCTGCTATGTATATTGAGATATTGGACCTTGACACCAGACGGGCACAACTTTCCCATTGTTTTTAGTCCATCCGTGACCATTAATTGCTAGAGGAATATATGGCTGAGGAATGAGGGCTAATTTCCAAATTCCAGTCTGATAATTTACTCGTCTAATATACCACTACATGGTGGAAATTGGCTGAGGTCAATATTGCCAACTTCTGCTTCAAAATAGTGTAGCGATACATACATGGCACATGTGAGCTCTTCTAGGTCGGTCACCAAGTCATCGGAGATATGCCAAACATCCTCTAATTTACAGAGTGCATCTTGAAATCGCATATTCTTCTGAATCAATATTATGCTTTCAATTTTCCTACGCCTTTGAATGCGCTGGTTGTATCTTCTCCAGGATGTGAGTGATGCACCAGTCCCAAGTGATTTAAGCAGCACTCTGGTCATACAAGATGACAATGCTATCATCCATGTTATGTCAAACATCACCAGCAACTTTCATCTCATTGCACATAGAATATTTGACAGCATACCAAGGAGTGGCGACGCTATCTTTAGCACAGACATGTATAAAGAAGTATCGATTAAGGAAATGGAGAGACAGATGCGTGGTACCAGTGATTACATCATTGTTCTCAAATCAAAAAGAAAATGATACTGTCAAGAGCAAGGCTATGATACAGCTCGCATTCGCAGTTCTGACAAGAAGGTTTCTGATTGTAATTCACATAGACAACAATTATGGTTAGACGCTCTGCACTGCCTTTCTGTGTCTTCTATCTCTTCGCGCATTCACGCGTAGGGAAATTAAACCACTCAAACTGATTCAGAAGACTGTGAGATTTCAAGATATACTCTGTTAATTAAGGGCTTGGCTTATTTCTGATGACTTCGTGATCGACCTAGAAGAGTTCACAATCATGTGCCATTTATAGAAAAAGTCGTTATAAGAGTGTAAATGATCTTCGCTACTATATTTTGAAGCAGAAGTGCATCAATCGCGAGCGCAATATTGACCTCAGCCAATTTTCACCATGTAGTAAGAAATTTTCTTAGCACATTAGACGAGTAAATTAGCAGACTGGAATTTGGAAATTAGCCCATATTCCTAAGCCAAATATTCCTCTGGCAATTAATGGTCACGTAGAGACTGAACACAATGGGAAACTTGTGCCCGTCTGGTGTCAAGGTCCAATTATCTCAATAGACACAGCAGAGGAAGATGATAGATTAGAAAGTGATGACGATGTAGCAAGTTCATCAGAAGAAGAAGTGATGTCTGATGACAGTGGAGTAGTTGAACGTGACAGTGATGAGGATTAGGTTTAGCTAATCAGTAGCTGATGATAAGTTTATTTTATGTTCTATAGTAGTGCAAACGCGTTTCATATTCTGGTGGAACAAGGACTTTACCACCGCTATTTTTTCATTTCTGCTGTCACCACTATAAGAATTTGATGACATGGCCACTATTATGTTAGAAACTATGTTTTTAAATGTGTGTTAGATAAACTGATGAAATGAGTGCGCAATGCATTAGAATTCCAAAACAAGTAGTCCATTCGACTTTTATTTGATAGCATCGACTTTTGATATTGGGGGAGGTCTAATGAGCAAATACAAACTTGGTCTCCGACTTTCACGGGTAGAGGGTGCACAGTGACCCTCTCTGGCCCATGGACTAGCACAAAAAATGACCGAAAATGCACAAAAAATACATTTGAATAACTGTTTATAAACTTTCCACAGGACAGAAACATTTTTCATTGGCATATTTCAATTCCTCGCCCCAAAAACATAAACATAAACATAAAAAAATGCACAAAAAATACGTTTGAATAGCTGTTCATAAATTTTCCACAAGACAGAAACATTTTTTATTGGCATATTTCAATTCCTCGCCGCAAAAACATATATGTATAGACACCAATTTTGTGACTGTAACTACATTAGAACTCAAGTTATGGCACAAAACGTGATTTTCAAATTTCAATGGCGGCCATTTTGAAATGGCATAAAACAGGTGGTCCATCAGACTTTTATTTGATGGCATTGATTTTTGATATTGGGGGAGGTCTAGTAAGCAAAAACAAAATGTGATTTCCAGATTTTGATGGCGGCCATTTTGAAAATAGCCCAAAACAGATAGTCCATCCCAACTTTTTTTTGATGGCATCGACTTTTGATATCGGGGGAGGTCCAAGGAGCAAACAAAAACTTGGTCTCAGACTGTCCTGGGGGGGGGGGGGGGGCGTGCACGGTAACCCTATCTGGCCCATGGACTAATTCTTTTACCTGTTTCTACCACTGTTAAACGGCCTGAAATTTACGGAATGTTGTGACAAGTTATAAAACGTGATGTAATTTCCATTCATTCTGGTACAAGCTAGCACTCTTTTTTATATTAATACATGCATGCACTGAACATTGTCGAGAGGGTCTAATTTATTCCCAGTATGACCATACAAATACTCACAAATATACCTTGTAAATCCTACACACAGTACATAGTATAATTGGACTGAATTTAATCAAATTAAATTACATCAGTATACTGAACGATATTTCAAATTATTTTCAAGTAGTTTTGATATATATATATATATATAATATATATATATTATATATGATCTAATTCATTGTGAAGTCGGAACTCACAGATCCCAGTGAGTTGGATATGAATTAGAAAATTGCCTTGTAGACCTAATTCAACCCCAGTATGACTATACAAATACCTATAAATATACATAGAATGTGCTATACAAAACACATATCATATTTCGAAGCATAATGATATCTAAATAATAACTAAATAATATATAAATAATGTATAAATAATGTAAAAATAGTATCTAAAGAATATATAAAGAATACATAAATAATGTATAAATCATAACATCTCATACTTTGCAAAACTAGCAACAGCATCAGCATCAGCAGTAGCAGCAGCTGCAGCAGCGTCATGACGCCCATTAATCATTTGATCATGAGTCATCATCCACCTGAAGACGCTCATCAATCATGCACATTGGTGCTACCACTGTCAAAACATGATGCCCATTTATCACCCGAAGATGAGTCATCATCCTGGTGCTCATTAATCATACATTCCAAAAATAAGAGCATGACGCCCATTAATCATGCACATTGATGATCATTCATCTTTTGAAGATGAGTCATCTTCCACCTCCTGAAACTCATTAATCATATATACCAATAATAAGACCATGGCACCTATTAATCATGCACATTGATGCTCCCAGTGTCAAAACATGATGCTCATTCATCATTGGATGATGATTCATCCTTGATGATGAGTCATCCTTTTCTGGGGGAGGGGGACCCAAGTGGAGGGGGCGTACCAGTCTGTAACAGGCACCAAGTGGAGGGGGGCCAAGGGGTGGGGGACCGTGATGAGTCACTCTTTCCAAGGATGGGATGGGGGACCGTAATGAGTCATCTTTTCCAAGGAGGGAGTGGGGGGACCGTGATGAGTCATCCAAAGGGGGTGTGTCCCAGGGTAAAAGGGGACTCCATCAAACACAGCCAAGGGGAGGGGGTGGGGGCAAATTATGTTAATGTGAAGCCAAGGTATCAACCCTACTACTCTCGTAACAATAATCGGCTAAATGATTTTTTCGTGGTGATAGTCATATTGTGGCTTGAAAAAATGATTTCTTCTTGTCTTTTGATGTGTTACATTTTGCGACATGGTTTTCATTTAGAGGGGTGGACTTAGTTTTTGGAAAAAAATATATGCACTTATATTCGAACATAAAACAATTTTGAAACATCCCTAAAATGCGAATTTCACTTATAAGTGCATGCACGTTTATATGAGCTGGGATATAGTAAGTATATTTTAAGTGCTGGAATATGTTACTTAGGGACCAATCCAAGATGGCCGCCATAAAATGGCCAATAACATTTTTTCAAGTAGTTCATGAGCATTCGTTCCGTTCTGTACGAAGACCTCATTGAGCGGTAATAATTGGTTCAGAGGCATCTATTAAGTAAAACTCAAGTGAATAATTATACAAAAGTGATCTTGGCTACAGTTTGTTAGTGGCCAAGATCTCCTTTGTAATGGCTGAGGCAGTTATCACTTCTTAAGTGGTGTAGTGGTTGAGATAACTTTTAAAGTGGCTGTGATCACTTATTTAGTCACGTCACGTTAGGATCACTTTTGTAGTGGTTTAGACCATTTTGAAAGTGGTTGAGTTAAATTTAAAGTGGTTGTGATCATTTCTTCAGTGGCTAAGATCACTTTGTAGTGGCTAAAATAACTTTTTCATTGTCTGACACCAGTTGTTTAGTGGCCAAGATCACCTTTGTAATGGCTGAGATCACTTTAATATGGCTGCGGTGACTTTTTCATTGGCCAAGATATTTTTGTAGTGGCTGAGATAACTATAAAGGTGGCTGTGATTATTTATTTAGTTGACAAGATCACATTTAGTAGGTTAGATGATGATTACATTTGAGTGTACACATGTTTGGTCGTGATCGACATCTCGAATAATTATATATATATTGAATATTACATTTTAGCACAGGCAAATACTTGTAATGGATTCACTAAGTAATACAATTATGGAGTAAACACCAAAGACAGTGTTTCAATAATTATTATTACGCAGAATATGCTTAACAATTAGAACAATTAAAGGGAGCTAAGTGGTTATTTTTTAGGAGACGAGGCTGAAGGTCACCGGGGTCAGAGCTGAACAAACACATAGTTTGTTCTCATTTTTGCTGCTGCCATTTTAGATTCTATGTTGGAGTAATTAACATTGTTATTAGTGGATTCACTGAAATTTAAAATGCAAAATTATCAATTACTTAACAAATCAAGTATTAATAACCTGATTTTGACTCATGGGACGTTTCGAAAAAAAATAATACCAATATTGAAGGTTTTTATAGAGAATAGAGCGTGTGCTCACAAATTATTTGAAAAAGGTGCGAAATTTTGACAATGTTGCGGCGGCCATCTTGAGTTACTTTGTAGATACTATATTCGTCCACGTTGTGATACTTTTAATGGGCTTGGTGAACTTTAAAAACAAAGATTAGACACTCAAATCGTGTTTTTGAGATAACTGTGTAACAAACATATTCAATAATGCATCTTTCGAGAATTACTTTATCTCACCGAAATCATTTAAAAAAGGCCATAATTATTAATTATTCACCACATCAAGCAGTAATCACTTTATTTTTGTTAATGATTACGTGTCTCTCAATGAAATGGTATCGCTCATGACGTTAACGTACACCATCATAGCCTGTGCTCTTAAACTATTTGAAAAATATGTGCCATTTTGAGCATTTTTTTGACCATTTTCTGACGGCCATCTTGGACTCGGTGGTAAATATCAGATTTCAGCATTTGTAAATACTTAAACGAGCAAAAAAATGTAAGATTATATATCAAAACTGTGATTGTGATGTGAAAGTTGAGATAACCATGATTAATAATACATTGCAGGAGAAATCAAGAATTTTAGGGCAGCAATTTGAAATTGGCCATAATGATCAATTACTCGGAAAATCAAACATTGATAACCTGATTCTGATTAAAGGGATGTATCTGAATCAAGTGGTACCCCTCATGGAGACATCCGTTCAGAAAATAACCTGCTTGTCCAGGAGAAATAAGGTTGCACCCAAAATAAATTGCAAAAGTAATAAAATATATACCAAATAAATGGTAGTGGGCATGTTTATGACATATAAAAAATCTAAGAAAAAATAATTAGTGGAAACTTTTTTCTAGGGAGGGGGGGGAGGGGGAATTGGCATTATGCATACTGCAGAATCCTAATTAACAACATTTTGATTAGGTTTTAAATAATTGTCAGCCATCATGCGAGAAGGTACATCTCGGCAGCGTTATTGCAATTATATAAGACGTAATTTAAAATTGATTTTTTTATGATTACATAACAATTTTTTTTTAAATTGAAATGATTTTTCAAAATTTATTAAAGTTAAATGAAACAGTAAGATCACAGCTATATAATCAACATAATCTGTTATGAAGATTTTGATCTCACCGCCTCTTTTGGGTGGCATCACATAATGTTTAATTGTCTATTAACCCTTTGAACCATATCTACTGATATCTGAATTTTTTGAACGTCATATACATACCGAAGTAATGGTCAGGATAATTGTGTAGACCGTTTGAAATCCACCACTTAATATTATATTGTCAATGATAATAATATCATCAATAGAATAGGGCCTACTGCTCCAGGAGGTCAGAGTGGAGAGGCAGTTATCGCCAGGAGGCTCGGGTCCAAAGGGTTAATTGTCTATTGTTAGTTGATCTGTTTAGAAAGCTTATCAAAACTGAATGTCTTGGCAACTGAGACCTCCATCTTCAAAGCCTGTATCAAATATTATCCTTCTTCGCAGAATCTGGACATAGATTGTACCTCAAATATGTGGATCACCTTCAGAAGATGGCAAAAGCTACCTGAGCAACAACATGGAATCCACCAGCACTCCAAAGAAGGCCTCCATGCCATTTGTCTGCCTGATTGATGTTGTTCCAGGTTATTCCTCAATCACTGAGCAGTGTCTCACGAGATGCCTCATGACAACTTTATTATTAATACTAATCTGCCCGGGTGGATTACTAATCTGCCTGGGCGGATTACTAATCTGCCCAGGCGGCTTACTTATCTTCCCAAGCGGAATAATAATCGGCCCGGGTAGATTAGTATTCCGCCAAGGCAGATTAGTAATTCGCCCAGGCAGATTAGTAATCCACCCAGGCAGATTAGTATTCCGCCCAGGCAGATAAGTATTCCGCCCGGGCATATAAGTATTCAGCCGAGGCTGATTACTATTCCGCTCGGGCAGATTAGTATTCCGCCTGGGCAGATTACTATTGTGACGGCACTTGCCCCTCGCAACTCTCTACTCTATCTACCGGGTGCCGATTAACCCGTTCGCACACTGCCCGAGCGGTCAAAAGGATGGGTGCGCGAACGGTCACATAATTTACCTTAAATGACTCTCGGTCAACTGATCTCCTCTATACTCTCATCCAAATAAAATAAGTAGAAATCACTCTCAGATAAACAAAGAAAAGTTTACTGAGAGTGAAAATCAGGTTCTGACACCAGATGTCATTTGACATCAATTAAAAATACGCAACCTCAAAATATGTCCAAAATACGCCAAATAATTAAAGAGAAAACGTTTCAAAACGGCTCAGAAAACGCTTTAAAACTAATCAGCAAAAATAATCCAAATATATTAAAAGTATGTATACAAGAATAAAAACTACTTCTCAGTTAATTCTTTATTATATACTCAAAAAGAACATGCTACAACTATAATCACAGAATTCTCTCACAGGAGAAATAAACTCTCATTATTTACATATCATACATTCTGTGTACAATATCACAACTGAAGTGGCTTCATAAAAAAAAACCTACACAATATAGCACACTGCCAGTGATCAAATACTCTCAACTTTAGAACAGAATAACTTTGTAAACTCAATTACATCTTTAACTATTGTACACCCAAATATAAATGTTATGGTAAATATCAACTAAATGTACGGGGCTGTAAACTATGACTTCAACCGATCTAGGAAATAACCCGATCTAGCCTGGAGGAAGCCCTATCCCTGATCCTCCCAACCCACTCGCAACCTGGCGAATCCTGCTGTCAAACAAAATATAATTTGCTTAGCAAAGGGCTAGATTCCATTTAATGGCTATTCCTAAAGCAGAGAGACTTTACTGACTAATACACGGCTGACAACCACGCCCAGTCCCACTGAACTACTTATATAAAACTAATGTGAAACGCGATATTAAATATGCCTAATATTTAATACCACCTCACGTAAAGCTGCTAATTTGAATTACTCTATCAATTTAGTAGTGAAGACCTCAAAAGAACAGAAAATACAAAGAAAAACATCGCTGGCATTACAGGAATGGCATCACACACTGCAGGGAATAGCATCACATACCAAACTTAATATAACTACAGGGTAAAATTATTATGTCTGTCCCAGGGTTTCAATATCCTGTACCCTAACTTCACAACCCACCACAGTTTGTTGACCTAAATTCGTGGGCTAAACCCAGTCCAACCAAGGGCTAACCATAGGTATTTCTACACCCTCTTAATTAGTTCAATGTTTAGAGTGTACCAGTTCGGGTCCACTTAATTACTTGCATAGTAAATAGCCATGGCCCAACAAATTTCCCAAGGTCAACAAAGGGGACAGTAAAAGGCTCACAACTGGCCACTGACTAGGAAATAAAAGGTAGGTAACATCATAGACAAGCATTACACTTGTATCTTCGACTTCATAAACAAGCAGTACACTTGTATCTTCGACTTCATAAACAAGCAGCTAGTGCACTTGTATCTTCGACTTCATAGGGGAATATAGTATTGAACATCACTTTGGAACATCACAACTTCATGCTATCACTTCATGCTCCCTAATTCCTCACTTCTCTTATTTCATCATCGCCAACACTAGCTGGCGTCTTCACTTGGAGAGAGGTCATCATTGTCCAGCCTAATAGCTGGCGTCTTCATATTGAGAGAGGTCATCATTGTCCAGCCTAATAGCTGGCGTCTTCATATTGAGAGAGGTCATCATTGTCCAGCCTAACAGCTGGCGTCTTCATATTGAGAGAGGTAGAGAGATCTTCAATGGCAGAGCTGTGGGAGCTAACTGCCCAGAACAAGCCTGGCTCGCTCATATTTATACACAGGGTCACGGGACGTGACGTCATCACCAAAATATTCACCTTAACTTGCTAAATACTGAGAACTAATAATATCCACTAATCTAGTATCGTTTGATATCATATAAAACACCCAAAAACGTATTCACAACCGATAAATAACATTTCGTTATCAAAATAACTCCACATTCTGCAATGCCTAGATCTAGCAAAATGGACATTTCTGACCCGATCTACCCACTTATCACATCAAAATATGAAACAATCTCAAACAGTTAAATTACATCATTTATATCATAAAACGGCAGAATAAACATAGATTATCCTACCACAAAGCTCATCCGAATATCTCAACTAAAACTAAAGATACAGCCCTCGGAAATAATGTAAACAATGTCAAAACTCCGGAAAATCGTGACCTGCCTGGGCCAACAATGGCCAAGTCTCACATTTCACAAAAAGATGTCCAATTATTCTCAAGTCTACCCTCGCTGTATAAATCACTAAAACATGCGAAAATATATACCCAAAATAATCTAATAGTACGCTGTACCTTTCACAATATAAATCACTTCGTTTACAACACATATGAAGTATAAAACGTGACTAATCGTAACTCCTTCTATTATCGCTCACTGCCGCGATGTCGGTCCAAAAAGACCAGATATAATACAAACTTTCAATTACTACAGCATAAATAAACATCGTCAACATATGTAAATTACCGGAATTGAAAATATAAAAACAATAGTACATCAGGGTATCAGTTTTAGCGTGAAGAAAATAAGATTAACAGTCAAATTTCGTGTTTAGAAAAGGGTTGTCTAAACTCACACTGACACTAGTACTGGCACTGTCATTTATATGCTGACAGTCTGTGAACGTTTCACGTCCTACTATCATTATCACACACATAAAACATTAAATAAGACACTTGTCACTAGGTTATTAAAATATAAGAAAAATACAACTCTAAAAATGCAGCAATTATAACTAAAACTGCAGTCACGAATTTTGTACTTTTAATGAGGAAAAAGACATGAACAGATACAGTGGTGTCTCACCGCAGGCGTCACACTACCCTCTGTTCTAATCTTTTACGTCCTCGTAAAGATTTAACAATACCTGGTGAAGTGTGTGATAAATATACATACATACATTAATTCAATAATTATAAAATCTGTAAGAAATGTTGTTCTGAGATATGGAATGTATACGCAGATACAGATGGACTCTTTAGGAATGTCTTTTTAAATGGGGGGGGGGTGTATCTGTCACACATCCTCTTCTGCAGGGGATATCCTTTATCCCTCCATTTGGGCTGCATCCTGGTCCTGGCTGGTATTCTTCCTCGGCTGTGTCATCCTTTGTCAGCTTCACTAGAGTGTCACTTTCAAGTGTGGTGACCTCTTATCCTGCCTGTTAATTAGAGCCAGTAAAATTCTGGGCATCTTATTTTGTGACAGATCTTCAACTCATTTCATCAGTGGTGGTAAATGAAATGAGCTGGACTTCACCGTCTTCTTTTCTTCTGCCTCTTGATAGGCGAATCTTCACTGGACATCACTGGAGCATCGCAACATGGTTATACCATGCATCTTCATATGGACATCATAGAGTATCTTCATGGGGACATCATCGCATCTTCATAGGGGCATCATAGCATCTTCATATGGACATCATAGAGTCTCTTCATGGGGACATCATCGCATCTTCATAGGGACATCATAGCATCTTCATAGGGACATTATAGCATCTTCATAGGGACATCATCGCATCTTCATGGGGACATCATTGCATCTTCATAGGGACGTCATCGCATCTTCATAGGGACATCATCGCATCTTCATAGGGACATCATCGCATCTTCATAGGGACATCATCGCATCTTCATAGGGACATCATAACATCTTCATAGGGACATCATCGCATCTTCGTAGGGGCATCATAGTGGACACCCTCTGTCCAGAGTAAAACTTGGAAAATAATAATTTGAAAACTAATAGATATAACAATAAAATTTAGGTTTTGCACTTAATAGCCATCAAAGGGACCATTTTGTAGTTTCCCAGCAGCAAATTGGTATGTGGACACCCTTTGTCCAGCCTGAAATTTAGGCTGTTTTGAAAACTGTATCTAAAAAATTTGAAAATCTCTTTCACATTTGTTCTAAACATGTTTCGCAAATGTGACCTAATGGTATTTGTTTCATCAGATACCAGGTGGTATAAACTCTCCAATATAAATGTGACGTGGGTTCTTGTTTGTTTGACATAGTAGGCTGGTGCGCCATACTACTCTGGATTACATGGGAATTTGGATGAATGGATTGATAAGATGGAACTGTAACTGTATCATATTTCGCTGATAAGAAAGTCTGATGAGAATTTTGACATTCACGTGCAAAATGTCCAATTTGTCCACATTTGAAGCATTTTATATGTTCTCTTCCACCTTTTGATTTTCGAAAATTTCTCTCTGTAACTTGTGAAGGATGGTTAGATATGGGTTTACTTTGTAGAAGCTGGGTAACTTCAGACATAATCTCGGTGTTTTTACTCTGCATATACTGGGAAATCTCAGCTATGATTTCTTGGTTCTTTACCTCCTCATTTGTGAGAGTTAATTCAGGAGTCTTTCCATAGTTACTACACACACATGGTGGTTTAATTCTTGTCTCTTTGTTTGGATATGACGTGCCACGAATAGCTTTACCACCGTGATCACAAACACTATATTCTCGATCATCACTTTCAAAGTCTTTCACAGTGCACACTGATTGCTCCAATATAGATTGGTGACTCTCTGTAGATTGTTTCTTATTCTCTTGAAATGTTACTATTTCAAACACAGCTTCATTTATATCTGTTGGTTGCTTCACATATTCGACCTGAAAACTCGCCTTGTTGTCAAAAATGCCATCTAGGAATCTTCGAAGAAGGTCTTCACGTTTTGTTACTGAATCACGGTTCGGATATGCTTTGTTATAGAGCCTTTTGAGCTCAGCTGCAAAATCTTCTACAGTCTCATCTGCCTTCTGATATCTCTTGCTAAACTGTGACCCATAAGTTCTTGCAGACTCAATTTTTCTGAAACGATGTTTGATTTCATTTACTAGTGCTTTAAAATTTCTCCTGGTACTGCATGATAATTGACTGTAAACAAAATCTCCTGCTTTTCCTTGTAATTTTGTTAGCAATTCTCCTAATTTATCTTTATCTGTCCAATCTTCTTGTGCTGCAACATCTTCGAATCGGTTGTAATAAACCTCCCATGATTCTTGTCCTGTAAATGCAGGTAATTTTGGATGGTAACATCTGTTTTCTCTTCTATTGTGTTGGGTACCCGAGCTGTGTATCTCGTCACTGCCATGATCACTTGTTTCTGTATCTGTAAATGAGTAATCTTCACTTCGTCGCCTGTCTATAGATCTGCGTGGTCGCCTGGATGGTTGTGGATTTCTTCTATACGTCTGAGATCTTACTACATTCGTCAAGTGATCTTCTGGAATTTGTTGTGGCATTCTACTTCTCACTGGATTACTTTGTTCTGTCATCGTTGGCGATCTATGTCTAACAGGTCTACTTTGTTTTGTCATCGTGGGGAATGTTGTAGCTGAGTCATTCACTTGGAACGGAGGTTCTCCATATAGTTCCCTATGTGATGGTTCTGAATCAGTACTGTAGTATGCCACGGATGGTGCATGCCTTGTAGCTGAGGGCTCTCTTGCATTGTGGTTCTCTGCAGGCGCCACTACTTGGGAACTTGTGGAATCTGTTATTTTACTTAGGACATTCTCCAAGCCACTCTTCAGATTAGACATGTTCCCCGATATCTCAGATTGCATTTGAATCATCTCTGTCCTGCTACAAGCTGTGTCAGCTGCTATATCATGTCTTAAATGCGATAATTCATCAGTTAACTGGTCAAGACGTTCTCCCATTGCTGTCACTTTGGTTGAAAGACCACTTGGCTGTTCTCCTATGCTGACTGCAGAGTACGCATGCTTTTGAAATTCAGTTTGCTGATTGTGTATTGGCTTCAAACCAAAAGATGAATCATCTCTCTTGGGAATAATACCAGTTGAAGAATCAGTCATCCTACTCTTCACAACTTCTGTAGCATTGCTGAATAAGTCTGATACCATATTTGCTGTTGCTGATTTCATCTCATTAATGGGATTTCTCCTAGGGGATAGCATCATCACCCTGTCAGGTCGATTATTGTAAAGTGACTCTAATTCAGGATTGTCTTCTTGTCCATGTAGAATACTTGCTGTGTTGTCTTCTCTCCGATATGCCATTATCACCAATTATTTAGAATGATTGGCTTCACTGAGCAAAATACAGGTAATACTATGCCTGTAGCAGATTCTGTGTTCAACAGTGAGTTTGAACTCACAGTATTTTCTCACAAAGGTTGCAGTGAAACGCAAAATATAATATAACCTTTACACAAGTAATCTTCACATAATGGATAGTATCTATCCTCATAGAAACATTCAAATAGTGTATCCTCACAATGAAAAATACTGATAGAAGGATATGACTTCACAGAAATACTGAATAGTATTTCATCACCACAAACACTTAATGGTGTGATGTCATATGGAGAAATATAATATCTGACATATAACTATTCAGATAGACAACAATACCGGGTGTATCATAATATGAAAATCAAATCTATATGGAACTGACATCATAGGAATACTGGTTAGTATTTATCTTCATAACACTCAATGGTGTATCCTCATATGGAAAATATGGAATATAAAATATCTGAAATAGAATTTCTGAAATAGAAAATCTGTGACATCATAGAAAATACTGGGTAGTATTTGTCTTCATACACTCAATGGTGTGGCCTCATGTCTGAAATAAAATATCTGAAATAGAATTTCTGAAATAGAAAATCTGTGACATCATAGAAAATACTGGGTAGTATTTGTCTTCATACACTCAATGGTGTGGCCTCATGTCTGAAATAAAATATCTGAAATAGAATTTCTGAAATAGAAAGTCTGTGACATCATAGAAAATACTGGGTAGTATTTGTCTTCATACACTCAATGGTGTGGCCTCATGTCTGAAATAAAATATCTGAAATAGAATTTCTGAAATAGAAAGTCTGTGACATCATAGAAAATACTGGGTAGTATTTGTCTTCATACACTCAATGGTGTGGCCTCATGTCTGAAATAAAATATCTGAAATAGAATTTCTGAAATAGAAAATCTGTGACATCATAGAAAATACTGGGTAGTATTTGTCTTCATATACTCAATGGTGTGGCCTCATGTCTGGAATAAAATATCTGAAATAGAATTTCTGAAATAGAAAATCTGTGACATCATAGAAAATACTGGGTAGTATTTGTCTTCATACACTCAATTTTGTGGCCTCATGTCTGAAATAAAATATCTGAAATAGAATTTCTGAAATAGAAAATCTGTGACATCATAGAAAATACTGGGTAGTATTTGTCTTCATACACTCAATGGTGTGGCCTCATGTCTGAAATAAAATATCTGAAATAGAATTTCTGAAATAGAAAATCTGTGGACATGACATCATAGAAAATACTGGGTAGTATTTGTCTTCATACACTCAATGGTGTGGCCTCATGTCTGAAATAAAATATCTGAAATAGAATTTCTGAAATAGAAAATCTGTGGACATGACATCATAGAAAATACTGGGTAGTATTTGTCTTCATACACTCATTGGTGTGGCCTCATGTCTGAAATGAAATGGTAGAGCAGATCTATCTTCAGAAACTAAGAAGCGATAGTATAGCGCTTCCTATATATTTGTTGCAACGAGTCTTACAATGTGACGCATTGTAAGATCCGTCAATCAGATTCCAACGAAACTTGCGATAGCAAGTTCCGGTACCACATCTTCAAATCCGGTGCAATGTCAATGCTTGCTGCTCTGACTTGTATGGTAGGCCGTTAGGCCCATAACGCGTATAGTGAAACGCGTAAACGTAGGATCGTAGGAGTGTAGGATCAGCATCTGTCCACCCATACGTGTACATCTATCCTACTTCAGTGTATTTAGGAAAATATGGCTAACATATTGACGGTAAACTATTTTTAGAACTGCTCAAGGAAGAGACCTGAGCTGTGTGATGATGTGTTAATGGGATAGCCTCTTGTCTGGCAGAGGGGGTGCACATGGAGGGGATGTAATGAGGAAAGAATTACAAGCTGCATTTCTTGTCCACCTGACATGCAGCTAACAGTAACACGGGTTATTTGCCCACCGCTATTTCAAAAGCAGAGACAGCGCTGTAGATATTGTAAAGCGGTTCACATTGTCCCCGCAAACATTGATATAGTGCCCTGTCAATGCTGCTCCACGGTCTACGACGGTGGCTCAACATTGACCCATCATCAGGTAAATGTCTCCTAGGCCTACTTAGACCGGGGGCCACCCGTAACCCCCCCCCCCCTGGGGATTTTAACGGTGGTTATTTTTGAAGCCTCTGAATATGGACCTATTGAAATCCGGTTGTTTACGTTTAAGCTGTTGGGGCTAAATATGCTAAAATATGCAAATTAGGCAGCCATTACCGAAAATCCAGATTCAAGCATTATCTCAGCAACTAATCAAGTTAGAATCCTAAAAACAGTGTCTATCATACGGTTTTCATGGTCAACGAATGCAATAAAATATATCTAATTAGGATCAGAATAATAAATTAGCATAAAATATGCATATTAGACAGCCATTACCGAAAATCCAGTTTCAAGCAATATCTCAGCAACTAATCAAGTTAGAATCCTGAAAACAGTGTCTATCATACGGTTTTCATGGTCACCGAATGCAATAAAATATATCAATTAGGATCAGAATAATAAATTAGCATAAAATATGCAAATTAGGCAGACATTACGCAAAAGCCAGTTTCAAGCAATATCTCAGAAACTAATCAAGTTAGAATCTTGAAAAAATGTCTTCCCTATGGTTTTCATGGACAGAGATTGCAATAAAATATATGTTATCAACATCATGAAAACAAATTAGCATAAAATATGCAAATTAGCTAATAATAAGTATTATAGAAAATCAGGTTTCAAGCAATAGGGGCCTATATCAAAGACATAACAACCAAAGAGTAAAACATAAAATATCTACACTACCATTTTTGTGGTCAACCTTTCATCTGAAAACATTTCAAGAGTTCCGAAATGTCCACATTACATGTAATATATAACATTTCAACTGGTAATTAATTGTGTACACACATGTAGTTAAGGCGTTGTGAAATAGTAATTTGTGTAAAAAGACAAAACTCAAAGACGTATTATCGCCACACACGACCTCCCACTAAGCCCCTTGACCTCTCAATACCCACGACCAGTTTAAACGTTTATTTTTCATATTTTGATCTTTTAATACAGCAGTAGACCCTACTTTGTTTTCTTCACTATATTAGGGTAACCCATAACCCGTATCTCGTGGAAATTACCTTTAATTAAAATGACACCTATTTACTGTATAAATATTTGGGTTTGGGCAGCTATACTTATACGATAATACCAAAATGTGTTTTTATTGTGATTTCTTACTTTGAATTTTTTATGGTTTCCAGCATGGTACCTTAACCTATAGTTACATGATTGTCCGATAATACATAGAGTGACCAATAAAATAAGCATGTGCCTGTAGCATTTTTTTACATTCTGGTGCCGATTCAGAAGTGTGGGCTTCTTAATTATAGTTCAAATAATATGTAAAAGTTAATTTAGAACCTAATGTTGATAAAAGGTTGCCCACATATCCTGTTAAGCTAGTTACCAGCATCGAAATATGAATATTAGGGATATCAACATGTTTATTAGTGACATCGGAAATAAAAAATAAACACATCGCCCGAACATATCGTGCACCTTCTGATTGCCAAAAAACTATGGCGTTTGTTTTTTCAGCCAAAAGCCTTATTATGAACATGGGTTTGCATAATTATTAGAAAGGTTACGTACACTATGCATACTAGCTGGTAGTAACAAGTTATCTAGAATTTTAATAAAAGAAAAATACTGTTTAAACCTATTTATCAGCACCTGGAGTTGAACCTGCTAATTATTAATCAGTGATAAATGTCGAGACATGCTTTGGGTTTGAGTCACATGAACTCAAGAGTCATCAAAAAGACTATCATTTTTTAAGCCCTTCGTGATTTCTGAGATTATTTTATGCCCATACCTTCTAAATGCCACTGGCATGATGAAACTATTATTTTATCACACCTTGGTTAGATATAACTGATCTGTAATATAGGAGTTAATTGGTTATTACATGCATGATGTAATAATAAACCCATATTTGTTCATTTAAGTTATTTTTTTATTTAAATTTATTTACATAACATTTTCTACTGACATAACTATGGTGATTTTAATGTGTAATTCTTGGGATAAATAACTAGAGTTGAACAAATAGATACAGTCAGTCTTTTCTGATATTAAATTTACTGTGTTAAATAACCCATTAATTGTTCTTGTCCTAATATCTTCAGTGCATACTAGCAGATATTAAATAAATATATAATAAGTTGTCTAAATATTATTGTCTTTAAAAATCCCGCCCATGGGGAGGGGTAGGGGATGTTTTTCATTTCTGGTTTTCATATACACATAGCACGAAAGACGTGTAATTTGGGATTTAAAAAGTCATTATATCTTATAATGAACCCCATATTTGTTAATCTATTTTATTTTCTTGTTACTTAACATCTTCTAGTAACATAACTAGTGTTTATTCCATGGAACACATACCTGGAGTTAAAAAAAACAATCACAGCATGTCTTCTAGGAAATTAAATTTACAGCTTATAATTCAGGGGGTACATATGTTTGATGACCCGTTATTTATTCCAGCCCCAAAATTTTGAGTGCAAACAAGCAGATATAGAGCAGATAAACAATAAGGTGTCTAAAAAATTATTGTCTTAAAAAATCCCGCCCAGGAGGAGGGGGTGGAGAGGGTTTTGTTTATCTGGTTTTCATATACACGTAGCATAGAGGGCGTGCAATTTCACTGGGTACCGTCTCGCGGCCGAAGTGAATCGGCAGCACTCGGAGTTTGTGTGTATATAAAGACATGGGTATCAACTCCACAGCCATGCGCGTCCAAAATATCGGCAGTCCCTTCACAATACATCGCCTAGCTGAGTAATATTAAATCCTAACAAACCAAATCAAGTGTAAAGTCATCGAATGATAATTATTCTTTGCATATGTTACAAAATAACACCTCCGGGAAGGCGAAAAACGCCATAATTCTCCATAAATACGTGCACATTTTGTTTGCCGTCATTTCTCGACACGAACCCATCACACTTTCGGTACCGCCCACTTTTCAAGGCAATCTGAGAAAACAACATATTTTACAACACAGCTCACGAATTATAACTTGCCATGTGGCATATTACAATCTCTTTTTGTCCTGAAGACATCACAAATTAAAGAAAACGGAAAAAAAATCATTCGTTGTTTCACTTTATCGACAAATGGTCAGTTAATTTACTCACTGGCAGACTTAATTATGCAACAGGTGTCCACTTGCTACCGGCATACACGATGCGTTCAATCAATGTTGGCGCGTTGGTATACCATCACCGGCAGCGTTAGCCAGACACGAAAACAGCATCGGGTGAACGTTGTGTAGGTACCAGCAGACTCTGGTACCAGCATTATGACAACAGTCTCTCTATCATGCAAACTCGTTGATAGAAAACGAGAATTAAACACATGCACTGCACTGCTTTCGTGATTGTGCAGTATTAACGTGACGTCAAAGATGATCGTTGAATGGTAGGATAAAATAAATCGTATCTTTATTTTCGATGACAAATATATAAGATCCATGAAAATAATAACAACAATATACTTAATTACATGGTCCATCGGGTACCGACGTTTAATAACACAGTACCAGAAATAACCAGCAGATG
Source organism: Flabesymbios commensalis (assembly GCA_964017125.1). Lineage (NCBI taxonomy): Eukaryota > Metazoa > Annelida > Polychaeta > Terebellida > Flabelligeridae > Flabesymbios > Flabesymbios commensalis. The sequence continues at coordinate 63,275,603 of OZ024917.1, read as the reverse complement.
AAGAAGGGTCTAGATTTATGGTGGTGATCACCAATAATATAGGCTATTGAACTATTTTCGTCTCAAATCAAAATTGCACGATGAACAATTAGACAGAGAAAGTAGTATTATCAGCTATGTCAGCTTGGTAAAGACAATAGAGACAGTGTTACTACCTAAAATGGCCTTACATAGATTGTTGCTTATGATTTTTTTCTCGGGTCAACTCTTTCACAGCATATGCTTCACAATGCGTTCTAATGTCTTTTTTTGAAGGCCTGTGGCACCTTATTACAAACAATTGTTCTATCGTATACTGTCACGTTTAGGAATTGAAAGAGATGTAATTTTATTTGGTGTTTAATCACATAATATTATATCGCAAAACAAAACTGAATATTTCATATTGTCCAAAGTAGCAGAAGTATCCACATTTATTAATTTAATAGCCTGGTGGCAGAATCTTTACTGTGCTCTAGAAAAAAGCTCAGTGGTAAAACTTGTTACCATGTGGAAATCATTTTTATGTCTCTGTTCGCCTGCGTCCGAAGGCATTATGTTGTCGGGTTGTCCGTCCGTCCGTCCGTCCGTCCGTCCGTCCGTCCGTCCGTCCGTATATTAACAAATATTTATTCAGGATCAGGTCGGGGGTGGGGGGTCAAGGCCAACTTGACTTTTGTTTGACAGGGGGGCAGTCTCTTTAGGATTATTTGTTTCCGTATGAGGGGTAAGGTGGGTCAAACGAATATATTATTTTACTTGTATTATTTTAATTGTTTTGCAAAAAGCATCTTCTGATTTAATTTATTTTGGTGGGGTGGGGGGGGGGGGCAGGTAGGTCAAAAGGATATTTTTATTTATTTTGACTGTCTTTTAAAAAATATATAGGGTATATTTGGTTTCAGTTATTTTTGGGTGGGGGGAGGTACGATGTAGATCAAAAGAATATTAATTTTTACTGTCTTTAAAAAATAGGGGGGTGTTAACAACGGAGGCATCATGGACGCCTGCGTCGATTTACCTTTCTAGTTTTATTATGTTTATTGTCTATTAGGGTGTCAGGCTTAAGAAAACGTGGTTTCCGTTGCCGCATCATGTGTTTTTCATACAATAAATATGCTTATTTGGTGTACCCCCAAACCTATCTATATTTAAAGGGGTAGGGTTACGTAAGCGTCTGTCGTTGCTGTTATGATTTACCTATCAAAACATGTACTACATCTGATAACATAATTATACCTAAATTTTTGTTCTAATGATGTGCTGCGCGTTGCCGTGGACTGAAGAGTCATATCTTTACACACGTTGAAACATAATTATTATTAAAAAATAATTAGAATCAACAACAAAACACACTATTGAAATTGTAACACGCCATTCCAGTGGTGCAAGTGAATGCAACATTTTTTGTAACTCAATCAGCTTACGCGCAATATTTGTCAACAAAAAAGTTTTTCCTGTGCCGGCCTGTCCACATATGACTAGATTGTGGTCCTGACACACAAACTTGAACGCCCTATCCTGACTGTTTGTTAATAACTGATTTGCTTTTTAAAAGCATTTATTTGATAAAGATCAATGAATGCCTGTGCTGTCATCGTAATGGCAATAATAGAAGTCGAATTTGTATGATCGTGGCCCCATTGCTTTATGCTGGTAGCTGCACAGCAGATACGGGACGTTGACCCGATGCTGTTATTGTGCTGGGCTGACGTTGCATGTGATGGAATAACATCGCGCCAACATTGATTCAGCGTATCGTGTATGCAGCTGGCTAGTGGACACCTGTTGCATAACTCATTCTGGCTGGTGTGTAAAATAACTGACGATTTGTTGATAAAGTAAGACAAATGATGTTTTTTTTCGTTTTCTTTAATTTTTGAAGTCTTCAGAACAAAGCGAGATGGTGATATGCCACACGGCAAGTTATAATTCGTGAGATTTGCTGTATAATACGTTGTTTTATCAGATTGCCTTGAAAAGTGGGCGGTATCGAAAGTGTGATGGGTTCGTGTCGAGAAATGACGGCAAACAAAATGTGCCCGTATTTATGGAGAAGTGTGGTGTTATTCGCCTTCCTGGAGGTATTATTTTGTAACATACGCAAAGAATAATTATCATTCGATGACTTTACATCTGATTTGGTGTGTTAGAATTTAATATTACTCAGTTAAGCGATGTATTGTGAAGGGACTGCCGATATTTTGGACGATTATGAATGTCGAGGTACCCAGTGTGCAATTTGGGATTTAAAGGGTTATTAATAAACCCCATATTTGTTTTGTTTTTTTATGTTAGTTTTACATAACATCTTGTAACAATACTAGTGTTTAATTCTTGGAATAACTACCTGTAGTTGAGAAAATATACACAACATGCCTTTTAGTAAATTAAATTTACCGCTTAAAATTCAAGGGGGTACAGTATGTTTGGTGACCCAATATTTCTTCCTGTCGCAATATTTTGAGTGCAAACAAGCAGATATTGAATGGATATTGAATAAGGTGTCTAAATATTATAGTCTCAAAATACCTCGCCCCGGAGGAGGGGGTAGAGAGGGTTTTCATTTTAGATTTTTATGTAAACGTATCAAGCAATATATGGAATTTGGGATTTAAAGGGTTATTACATATATTGATAAACCCCATATCCTTTTATTTTTCTCAATTTCGTCTCACATAGCATATTCTCGTAACATAACTAGTGTTCAATTATTAGAATAAATACCTGTAGTTGAAAAAATATAATATACAACATGCCTTTCAGTAAATTATATTTACCGCTTAAAATTCAAGGGGGTACATATGTTTGATGATCCAGTATTTTTTCCTATCGCAATATTTTGAGTTCAAACAAGCAGATATTTAATGGATATTGAATAAGCTGTCTTAAAATTATCGTTTTTAAATATCTCGCCCTTGAGGAGGGGGTTGGAGAGGGTTTTCAGATTAGATTTTCATGAAAACGTAGCAAGCGATATTTGGAATTTGGGATTTAAAGGGTTATTACATATATTAATGAACCCCATATTTTTCTAATATTATTATTTTCGTCTCACATAGCATCTTCTTGTAACATAATTAGTGTTTAATTATAAGAATAAATACCTGCAGTTGAATTAAATACACAACATGATTTTAAAAAAAATCAATTTACCGCTTAAAATTCAGGGGGGTGCATATGTTTGATGACCCAGTATTTTTTTATGCTCCAATATTCTGAGTGCAAACAAGCAGATATTGAATAGTCATATAACATGGTGTCCAAAAATCACTGTCTCCAAAAATCCCCAGGGGGGGGGGGGGGTTGGTTCATATCTGGCCCATGGACTAACTTGTGAACTAGTCTAAAATAACAAACGATATAGAGTATCAGTGAGTATGTAAGTATTGCCATTCGTGTCGTTGTACGCCAAAAACCTTAATATTAACATGGGGATTTAAACGCTGTCTTTATAGGTGAATTTATCATTTGGATAGGGTTAAATAATATAACTGCTCTCACATTTTTCATGAAATTGATTATCTCAGCGCAGGCTACAGTCCCCCTGGTACAGACCAGACCCGTGTCTAGGAATTTTTAAAGGAGGGTGGGGGGGGGGGTGGCATTTAGTTAGTTGAAGTTAGTAATTTACACCCCCTGTAAAAAAATGCTAGAATTGATATTTAGCGTTTGGCGAAGCGAGACACAGGTCAGGATTTTTATTTTTTTAGCTGTAGATTTGAGCAATATTGCTTGATTCTGAAGGATGTTGGCGGGGTGAAATTTCAGCTTTGTGGTCAAAGGGACGCTCTCGAACCGTCCCAAATGACGGGCCTGATACACTGTCCATACAAAACACACATAATACCTTTGTTTTTATTTTTTGCTAAAATTATGTACACTTAAGATGTCTATAATGGCTCGAAGCATTCCTGGACCCAAACACGGACATATGCCAAAACACCTCAAGAGGTTACAGGGATAATAAAAGGGTTGGAGGGTTTTCCTACCCCCGTAAAATCACCCTCGCGTCACCCCTGTCTGATATGGCAGAAATGGACCAAACAACACACTGATGTTTTGTTTCGACCAAAGGCCAGTATACATTAATTGCATCTGATGGAGTCCCAAGTACATGTATATGTTAAAATGAGTCATTCTGACCTCAGAGATTATATCTCTGATACCACACGCTCATTTCGCCGTATGCACGCATGGCGATTGACTAGATTTATCAGCCGTTAGTGAGCGTGACCACGTGATTTTATAACCATTCCTATAACCACGGAACTATTTTGGTGTTCACTTCAACTCATTACTTATCCTTTTTTCAATATTTAATTTGATTTTAGAGTTTGTTACAGGTAAGGGCTATTTATTTTGTTTAGTAGTGGATAAATTGAATCAGCACAATTCGCATGTCATTCAGTAATTTATATTTGCCAGTGTTTTGAAGCCGATTGTAAATTCTGTCAGAAAAACGTAAACATGGACCTTCTCACAGCAGCGCTTAGGCAGAAAAAGTAATCCATTGGATGTTTTCTATTTCAATGTGAATATAAACTCATATGTGGCGGAGTAGTGGTGTTTTATATTTGCCATATATATTCAGGACACTCAAGCGTGTTTATAAGCCTACAGTTGTTATATCAACAAAACTGCTCAAAATGAGCAGTTTTTGTCGAAACATGGCGTGTGGTTACAGAGAGAGAGCCGGGTTGACCTGAGCGACATCTATGTGTGGAGAATGAAAATGAGTTGGGGTTGGATTTCACAGGGGTGCTACCCCAAGGTCATGGTAAGGTCATATCAAGGTCACAGCTGCAGCAAGGTCAAATCAGCTCAAAACGAATGAAAATAGCTTGTTTTTTGTTGCTTTTGCTACAAGTATATTCCCTTGGGATGTCTATAGTAAAACATACTATAATTAAATTATGTCCATCATGATATCTTCAAATGGGGATTTTATCATGCGTTTGCGAGAAGGATCATTTGGATATTATTATTAAATATAATCTTACATGATAGTAAATATTCACTACTAGATAAGGCCTGTTTTTTTTGTTTGTTTTTTACCTCTTTATTCCCACTCCCTGGCAGGCATATTCTGTTGGTTAACCCAATTGACTTGGTCAACTTCTCATACGTGAAATCATTAAACCTTTTCAAATAGTCGAAACTGGTAAACTGAAGTCCACGCGGACAACAAGAGTAGAATTAGGAGACAGCATCATTATCATAGGAAATTTTGCGTAGATTCCATAAATCACTGTCTCCAAGCTGAAATATTGTCCGCCCATAGTCAAATTCACCATTTACAAAATGGCTGCCAAGAGGTTATCGTAACAAAATATAATCTTAATAAACGGCCTAAAATTCCATTTAAACCCTCTAATATTACAAATCTATGGATGCACAAATCATTGCTGGCATTACTCTTGCTTTATTGCTCATGTAAAGTGTTAAAATTCAAAATAGTTGACAAAATGGCTGCCAAATGGTCTTTCTATCATAACCTGAGTATTATTTCAGCAGATTTGATTTATAATTTGGGAGAATCGTTCTCATCGTGTTAAAAGCACCAAATTTGTTACAGAGGTGGACTAGAGTAACTATACGTATCCATATTGGAAGCAGAACCACCTTGTAGCTGTACTGCATGAGCTTTGTTCAGGGCATTTTCAATCCCCCTTTTTTCAATTAATCCAAGTTATTATTTGAAAAAAAAAAGTTTCACCAGAAATATCCACAAAACTGTTTATTAATGCTTTTAGCGGCTTTTTAGTCAAGAAAGGGGCAGATACATCAGGTGCGTGGGGGGGGGGGGGTGAGGGGATCGCATCCCTTTTTTTTGACAAATTAATATAAAAAAATGCCATAAATCGAGTAAAATAGCTCAAAATGTGTTTAGAGCTATAAATTTTGCAAAAAGCTGTACAATGGTATACTAATATAGGGGAATAATATGGTAACTGTAGAGAAAAGACTTCGTCAAGGGCATTTATTATTGCTTTTAGCAGTTTATTTAATCAAAGCAGTGGTGGAGCCATCGCTCGTTTTTTTCGACCAATTATTATAATAACCCAGTGGGCAATTTACGTCAAATCAACGTTGCACAACGTTGATTTTTGGTTGTGTTATAAAATAACGTAAATTCAACGTCGCTTTGACGTTAAGATACAATGTTGCAGTTTGGCTACATTTTAACGTTATTCTAACGTTTATTTTGCATCGAATTTATAATTTGACGATAAAACAACGTTATCCCAACGTTTTCTCACATTATCTAACATTATCTTAGCGTTGATATTTGAACAATATATTAACGTGACCAAGAACTGACTTTGCGCCAACATTGCATTTATGACGTTTCACTTTAGTAACACCTTAACGTTAGCATAACGTTCATAATTGTATAATATTTTAACATAACCAAGAACTGACGTTGTGCCAACATTGAATTTATAACGTTTCACTTTGGTTACACCTTGACGTTAGCACAACGTTGATAATAGTATAATATTTTAACATAACCAAGAACTGACGATGTGCCAACATTGCATTTATAACGTTTTACTTCAGTTACACCTTAACATCAGCGTAACGTTGATAATTGAATAGCATCTAAACATAACCAAGAACTGACGTTGTGCCAACATTGAATTTTTAACGTTTTACTTTAGCTACACCTTACCGTTAGCATCAAGCTGTGGGTGTATTTTTTGTAAGCTTATGAAAAACAGGGAACATTTTAATTGACATGCACAATAATGATTTAAAATTTGTATTGTGTTTTCCCTCTATTATTGGAGAATTGTAAGTTTCGTTGCAACGAATTTTGCAAATCCTAGTGGATAAAGCTTCCAAATTGACATTTATTAATGCTTTCAAATTCATATTGTCTGTCCCTTTATTAAATGAGAATTGTAAGTTTCGCTACAACAAATCTTACAATTGTTTTTCCCCTCTATTATTGGAGAATTGTCAGTTTCGTTGCAACGAATCTTGCAAATCCTAGTAGATAAAGCTTTGGATAATTTTTATGTTTCTTTCTAAGAAACCATATACATTCCAAATTTACATTTTTATTAATGCTTTCAAATTCATATTGTTTGTCCCTTTATTAAATGAGAATTGTAAGTTTTGTTACAACAAATCTTACAATTGTTGGTATATTAAGTTGTGGGTGTATTTTTTGTAAATTTATAAGACACAGTGAAGATTCTAATTGACATACATAATAAGGAATTAAAATTTGCATTATTTTTTCCCTCTATTATTGGAGAATTGTAAGTTTCGTTACAACAAATCTTGCAAGTCCTAGTAGATGAAGCTTTGTATATTTTTTATGTTATTTCTAAGAAACCATAAACATTCCCAATTGACATATTTATTATTATTTCAAATTCATATTGTTTGTCCCTTTATTAAAAAAGAATTGTAAGTTTCGTTACCCCAAATCTCACAATTGTTGGTATATTAAGCTATCAGTGTATTTTTTTGTGTACTTATAAGAAACCATGAACATTTTAATTGACATAAATAATAGTGATTTTTAATTTATGGTTTTTTCCTTTATTAAAGGAGAATTGTAAGTTTCGGTACAACAAATCTTACAATTGCTGGTCAAGCTGTGGGTGTATTTTTTGTAAGCTTATTAAAAACAGGGAACATTATAATTGACATACATAATAATGATTTAAATTTGTGTTGTGTTTTCCCTCTATTATCGGAGAATTGTAAGTTTCGTTGCAACGAATCTTGCAAATCCTAGTAGATAAAGCTTCCTAATTGACATATTTATAATTGCTTTAAAATTCATATTATCTGTCCCTTTATTAAAAGAGAATTGTAAGTTTCGTTACAACAAATCTTACAATTGTTGGTATATTAAGCTGTGGGTGTGTTTTTTGTTTACTTATAAAAAAACATCAACATTTTAATTGACATACATAATAATGATTTTTAATTTATATAGTTTTACCCTTTATTAAAGGAGAATTGTAAGTTTTGGTACAACAAATCTTACAATTGTTGGTCAAGCTGTGGGCGTATTTTTTGTAAGCTTATTAAAAACAGGGAACATTCTAATTGACATACATAATAATGATTTAAAATTTGTATTGTGTTTTTCCTCTATTATTGGAGAGTTGTAAGTTTCGTTACAACGAATCTTGGAAATCCCAGGGGATAAAGCTTTGGATATGTTTTATGGTTGTTTCCAAGAAACCATAAACATTCCAAATTGACATATTTATTAATGCTTTCAAACTCATATTGTCTGTCCCTTTATTAAAAGAGAATTGTAAGTTTCGTTACAACTAATCATACAATTGTTGGTATATTAAGCTGTGGGTGTATTTTTTGTAAACTTAAAGGACACAGTGAAGATTCTAATTGACATACATAATTACAAATTAAAATTTGTATTGTTTTTTTCCCTATATTATTTGTATAATGTTTCCTGTTGCAGAATACCCTCTGGATGCTATGCAAATGTTCTCATGATAAAAACAAATCGGGAATACTTTTTTTCACCGGGAACATTCTTAGAACATGCCTATAATATTCCCTGGTGCAGAATATCCCTCGAACGTTGTGCAAATGTTCTCATGACAAGAACAAATCGGGAATACTTTGAGAATTGTTAAAATAAAAACATTCGTAGAACATGTGTATAATATTTCCTGAAATAGAATATTCCCCGAATGTTATGCAAATGTTCTCATATAACAATACCAAATCGGGAACATTTTGAGAATTGTTAGCAGAATGTTTTGTGCTAGCTGGGTAGGCCCTATTAGACCCGAAATTACCCATGAGGCATATATAACTCACAATATCAATTTCAGTCTCTATCTTTAAAAAATATATGTCTGACAGTCGTTATTCAGTCTGTAGACGACGTGTATTTATTTAATATCTAAAATGTTATAACAAGCCCAGCTCCCCCTAGGCCTAGGCCCTACATTGATCCACAGTCAGGCCCTATAGATCTGCTGAATCTTAAACAAAGGCCGGTTCCGCCGTCGCCGAGTCTGGAAATAGACTCGAGGGGTCTGGAAACAGATAGACAGTCCGCCGCTGATAAGTGATATAATTTGGGCTGCTCCGCTTGGCAATTCAATGCGGGCTTATTAGTACGAGAAGATGCGGTCACTCGTCTTGGTCTTGACCATTGTTCCCCATCATCATCAGCATCACCACAGGGTCAGCGATCTGAGACTCTTCGAAGTTGAGTCTGGGGGTGTAGGGCCTACTGAGGAGAAGCAGAAGAATCAGGGAGTTTTTGGCAGGCAGATTTGTAAAGTGAGGGAATCGGCTCGGCACTCATTGCTTCTAACCCAGCAAACACGACACGTTGGAACAATAATGTTCTAATGTTAGACCAGCGTCGCAGACGTTGGGCCGACATTAAAACATCATTATTTCAACGTGTCGTGTATGCTGGGAAGATACATTTGATCCTTGTCGGGAGATGGTGAGCGATTGACAATGTCGGAAGGTCCGGGCAGCCCTATTCGGGGATAACTAATCTATACCAAACAAACAAACAAACAAACAAACAAACAAACAAACAAACAAACAAACAAACAAACAAACAAACAAACAAACAAACAAACAAACTACTGAGGGCGCCTTTTTATTTAATTTAATATTTGAAGTGTTGAAACTAGCCCCGCTCTCCTCTTGGCCTAGCTTGTGGGCGCCCACATAAAAAGTCGGTCTTTGCAGCCAGTGTCTGAGTGCTGGATATGAAAATGTTGTGTGAGACCTTTATTCCTAGCAAGTGAACTTCCAGCTGTACGATAGATTGATTGTTTAACTGTAATATTTGGGATTCCGCTACCGAATCATACAATCCCAAATTATTGTAAGTTTGGTTGATTGTCAGAACCGCTGCAACATATTCACCACAAAATGGGAAATAATATATACCGGCTGGTATATGTCATCAAACAAAGGGAAACATCATAAGGAAGCCATTTCAAGAAACTGGTCACCTCCTAACAAAGACATAAAAATAATAATGAAACTAACATCACTAACATCGCATGGTGTTTATACATCCCCATGGTTATCAGAAATTAAAAATATATTAGACAATACTGGTCATAGTTTCATATGGTTATCGCAAATACTTCCAGAGAATTTTTCCATAGTCCACGCTGTGAAAAATTCGCTTCAGGATCAATATGTACAGGAATGGAATACAATTATTAATAATTCTTCTAAGTGTGTGTTATACAGAACTTTTAAACGGAATTTTGTATTTGAAAACTATCTCACCACACTGTCACCATATAATAGAAAATTATTTTGTAAATTTAGAACTATTAACCATAAACTGCCAATTGAAGTTGGAAGGTATAGTGGCCGCCCAAGATTTACCCGAAATTGTGATAAATGTGACATGGAGGAACTGGGTGATGAATTTCATTTTCTTTTGCAATGTCCAACCCTATCAGACCTCAGAAGAACGTACTTACCTATATATTGCCAAAATAGACCTAACATTCATAAATTTGAAAGTATTATGTCCAGTAATGCAATTCCCATTAATATAAAATTAGCTCGCTATATTCGTTTGGCATTTAAAAGATTTAATATGTATATTTGATTTATTTGTATATTTAAATAGTATACCTCGCAGCGCTCCTATGTGACAGCATTGTGTCCAGACCTCGGTCTGCAGCCAGCGTGCGCAGTACTGAGGTGAAGCGACACAATGCTGTCACAAGCATTTAAGTTGTAATGTGTAGTTTAAACATAGATTTCTTTACGTATATGGCATATTTAAAAACAATATCTACTGATGAATAATCTGTTTCACTTTAATTCATTAAATATGACTGACTTGACTAACCTGTTTGAACGCTGTTACATTCACTTAGCACTTAAACTATTTATTATATATATTTGAATTATTTGTACATTTGAATAGTATACCTTGCAACACTTCTTGTGACAGCATTGTGACCAGATCTCGGTCTGCAGCCAGCGTGCGCAGTACTGAGGTGAAGTGACACAATGCTGTCACAAGCATTTAGGTTGTAATGTGTAGTTTAAATATGGATTTCTTGACGTATATGGCATATTTAAAAACAATAACTATTGATGATTAATCTGTTTCACATGAATTCATAAAATATGATTGACTTAATTAACCTATTTGAATGCTGTTACATTCGTTTAGTATTTATAATACTTATTATATATAGTTGATTTATTTGTATATTTGAATAGTATACCCTGCAACGCTACTTGTGACAGCATTGTGTCTAGACCTCGGTCTGCAGCCAGCGTGCGCAGTACTGAGGTGAAGCGACACAATGCTGTCACAGGCATTTAAGTTGTAATGTGTTATATAGGTATGGAATTAAAATTGTTATACATAGTATATTTATAATATAATTACTTTAATTACATAGTATATTTATAATATATTTACTTTTATGTATAATTGATTATTTACTTTGTATATTTAAACGGTATCCCTTGCAGCACTTTTAATATGTATACTTAAACACCATATCTGATTGATTTGTTTGTCTTGTTTTCATTGAATGTTGTTACATTGCAATTTTGTTTGTGCCCCATGCCTTCAATAGGCCAGGGCTAATAAATTTTTTGTATCCTTTGTATCCTTTATCCTTTTATAATACAAACTTTCAATTACTACAGCATAAATAAACATCGTCAACATATGTAAATTACCGGAATTGAAAATATAAAAACAATAGTACATCAGGGTATCAGTTTTAGCGTGAAGAAAATAAGATTAACAGTCAAATTTCGTGTTTAGAAAAGGGTTGTCTAAACTCACACTGACACTAGTACTGGCACTGTCATTTATATGCTGACAGTCTGTGAACGTTTCACGTCCTACTATCATTATCACACACATAAAACATTAAATAAGACACTTGTCACTAGGTTATTAAAATATAAGAAAAATACAACTCTAAAAATGCAGCAATTATAACTAAAACTGCAGTCACGAATTTTGTACTTTTAATGAGGAAAAAGACATGAACAGATACAGTGGTGTCTCACCGCAGGCGTCACACTATTCTGCCCGGGCAGGTTACTATTCCGCCCTTGCAGATTACTTTTTTGCCCGGGCAGATTAGTATTCCGCCTGGGCCAATTGGTAATCCGCCCAGGCAGATTACTATTCCTCCGGCCTGCAGATTAGCATTCCAACCGGGCAGATTAGTATTCCGCCCAGGCAGATTACTATTTCGCCCGGGCAGATTTGTAATCTGCCCTGGCAGATTACTATTCCACCCGGGCAGATTATCACTCTGCCCAGGCAGATTAGCAGATTAGTATTCCGCCCTGGCAGAGTACTATTCCACGCAAGCATATTAGTATTATCTAATCTGCCCGGGCAGATTACTAATCTGCCCGGCAGAATGATAATCTGCCCAGGCAGATTACTAATCCGCCCGGGCGGATTAGATATTTTTTCAATGGTGGCGGTTCCAGGATTACGTACCTGGGAACAATTCTAGACATTTTGACAAATGTTGTGTTGCCAGTTTACATTCTTCACAAATAGATGTCGCTCAGATAAACCCCGCTGCATCTCTGCAAGCAGGCGCCATGTTTTAACATAAACTGCTCATTTCGAACAGTTTTGTTGTTATACCAACTGTAAGCATAAATAAGCACGTGTTCTATTCACAATGAAATAGAAAATCATCAAGGGATTACTTTATCTACCTACGGAAATTACTGAATTACGAATTATGCGAATTATGATAGCTCATTTTATCCATAACTGAACAGAGTAAATATCTATTACCAGCAGCAAACTATTATATTAAACAAAATAGTGAAAAATTTATCAATAATCGGTCCAGGTGGACATATAAATAGTTCCGTGGTTATATTAATGGTTATTCAAAACTTGAATCTCACGTGGTAATGTTTGATACTTCAGGGTAATAGCAATCGGCATGTGGTATCTCAGAGATGTAATCTCTGAGGTCAGAATGGCGGTTTAACTTCAAAACTTTTGTCCCTCTGCTGTTGTACTACTATAACAACGATGTGAATATAATGTCACCTCGGGAGGCGACCATTTTTACGTTTCGAAGGTATCTTAGGCTCTTATATTTTTATTCCATACACTATCTTATTAACCATGGCAAATTTTCAACATCCATATCTCCAAGTGATATACAGAACTTTATTGATGCAGCTGGCCATATACAATTACAAGCATTGTAATAATGCAATATTGTTTGTATGTGTCTAAAATTTAGACCAATTTACTACAAAAAAAACAATACATAAGAATGACACTGACGAAGAAACGTTAATTAGCAAAAATAACCTTGGACTATCTATCGCACACCAAATGACCTTGGACTCATCGTCAGGACACATGGTGACCTTATAGCGCCTGTCAGGATATACGTATTGTCATATTTACCAGAGAATCGGATGTTTTGCTTCCTGCTGCAGCATGCAGGTGACAGAGTCCATTATCTCTAACAATCAGACGGACAAATATAACTTATACGCTATTTGCAGTATTTTTGTGCAAAAGTGAACCAGAAAGTTAAAGGGACCCCTTGGGATGAAACATTTCCAATGTTGTCAATTTTGAAAATTTAATTCATATGAAGCTATATAGCCTACTGATCTTAGCTAAAATACGAAAAAGTCAAAAAACAATTTTTAAGCACCGAAAAAGAGCGAAATAGTTGTATTTCCAGGTCGTATATTGCCATGTAAACAAAACAAGTCAGCAATATTAAGCACTTTCCAACACATATTCTCAGGTATCAGACGGTAAGATCAGAGCAGTCGCCGCTAATTGGGGGATAATTGGTGACTCATAGTCAGGACACGGGAGGACACACCTGCAGCACTGATTGTCTACCCAATGCTGGGCCGATGCCATCAGCATGTGGCCCAATGCTGTGAACACATTCAATCGTCCTTCAGGTATACAAATAGTTTGTTTGGGTTTCTTCTCGTTTCATAGAAATGTTGATTAAAAATATTTGTAAAAATATGAAAATTCTGAAAAAAATAAAAACATGATCCGTGGGATACACTAATTCAGTGCGAAAGTAAAACCAAAATTGATGTCATCCCAAGGGGCTGCTTTAATATTCTTCATACTATCACAATAAAATTACTCTCATACTCAGACCTAGCTATGCGGCTTCAAAACTATAAAATTGAAAACAAACAATTCAGCATGCCAATGAAGTGAAATACTAACATCGTTACCTTATATCTTTATCAAATTGTCTATACCCTGATTCACATTAACCGTGGTGAATGATTTTCGTTGATTTCGCAGTCAATTGTCAACCAATTTTCAAAAAATTGTACAAGCACTGTTCTGTAGTCATGGGGCAACTACTCTAACTTTGTATATTAAAAAAAACCTTGTAATAAATATAGCCCTCTATAATCCGATCAATTTCGTCTCCGAATTTAATTGCATGTTAAACAAGTGTAGTCATTCTGGCACAAAATCCACGGAAATCTGGACAAATTGTTAACAAAGGTTTTATGTTTTATTATGGTACACATAGGTCCCAGCTAGCAATCCTGAAAAGTCCCAAGTAAAACTTGTGTTCAAATTTGTTTAAATTGACGACCAGTCAACCAGCCAGAGGTACATAATGTGATGAAAAAATGGTGTGATAGCAAATCTTTGTTACAAGCAAACTAACTTCAAAAATGTGTTTAGTATTTGTCAAATGACAATACCTGGGTGGCTGACATTGTTTTGCATATCTCTTCTTTTGCAAAATAGCAAAATTCAAGATGGCCGCAATATGCACTAGCTATTATGATAAAAATTATATATCTTTACAAATAATTATGCAAATTGTTAATGTAATATATGGATTCGTATGTTTAGATGGTCAATAAATCTGAATATCACAAAATGAAAAAACATAGTTTTTTTGCAACTGAAAGTGTAAAAAACTATTTCAAACCAACACTTGTGATGTATATATTATATTACATATGTACAGTTGTAATATCAATTCGACATTACTAACATGGATAATTTTCACAATTCTATTGTGTATAATGCTATTGTATTATCATAGTAATTCCAACCCTTTGTGTCTCAAGTTTTAACAATAAAAGCATGTACATTTCAACGTACCAAATCATATATGATCTATATACTCAATACAAAATAATGTCTATTTCATCACCACTGCTATACAATGTACATAAATTCACTTTTCTAAATACAAAAACGTAAACCTATGTTTAAACCAACGTTTACATGTTTTTATTTATGTTTATTTATGTTTATTTTTAATTTTGTTTAATTATGTTTGTATTTTATTTGCTTTTTTTCAATGTCTTTTTTGTTGTCTACTTGGTCATTCAGTCTCAATTTATGCAGATGCTCTTGTTGAGAATCTTGTTTTCTAGGGGTACAGGAATTCAATGTATCCTGGGTGTGACTAATAACGAAGTTAACTCTTGAATTCTAGTTTTGGGAAAATGCCTGCATTTTGACCTCATTAATTATTAAACTGCAGTGGTTCCATAAAGTAGTATTTTAGAGGCCATAAGAAACATGTTCTACATGAAATATGTTAGTGTTTAAACTGTAAAGTACTTGGATAGTGTGTTGTAGCCACTGGCATGGATCATTAAGAGAGTCAAACCCTTTCCTTAACCTCGCTATTACAATTTGTTGACTTATAAACTTGATATTATCAGTTGGCAAATGGTGATTATCCAATAGCAATCTTGAACTGTAATGAAAAACGGGATCAATTGATGACATTTAATTTGAAAAATAATTAGCAGAAATTTAGGCTACGATCATTTAGTGATCGCTCCCGATTGATTGAAAAATAGTTTTAGTAAATTTCCCGAATTTGAACAGGAGTTTTGCTTGGGACTTTACGGACATGTTAGTTGGGACCTATATCTACCAAAATACATCATAAAACCTTTGTTAGCAATTTGTCCGGAATATTTTGCCAGAATGACTACACTAAATGGTTTTATTTCAGGAAGACCTCCTAAACCTTTATGAAAACTCCGGTTGTCGCCGCATGACTAGCAGATAGTCTCATGAACAAAGCATACAAATCGGTGCAGACTTGACTGATTATTCAATGCAATTCATGCACCCTGGTTAATGTGAATCTAACTAAAGTTATTGCGTTACATTTTAGCTATGCATAGCATGGGTCAAGGACGCTAACCTAATTGCGGGGCCAAATTTAGCAGCCCATCCACGATGTTCCACGCTTTTCTTCTCTTTTCACTTTTGTTTAGACATAGATTTTGTATATTACCGCGAAAAAAGTTTTTGAAGAAATATAGATAAAGCTGTAATCAGGTAATGAAGAAGTCGTTGTTCTTTTCCTTCTTACTGCATCGTGCGACCTACGCAATTATCTGTTATTTGGCATTTCTCTTAAATTCACATTTTTTCTATAATAAACATACATTTCAATTAGTGGTTGAACATATTGAATATTATTCTGCTACTTTAAAGCGATTGCAAATCCGATTGGAAAAGTGACAGCCAGAAACTAATCAAAAACACAGACTAATACAATATTCTGGTGTGAATTAAAAAAAAGAAAATGAGATGCTTTGCAAGGAAAAAGAAAATCACCTGCTCATTGAAAAATAAGTCTCCGCTGTTGTTTATCCTTCCATTTCAATGTATAGACCTAAGTGAGCTACATTCCACGCAGACAAATAATGGACGCTGGAATTAATCCTTTGGCAAAGATTAACCCTTCAAGCGCTGGACTTTTTATATATAAACCATGGGACCAAATGGTTTAGTTCAATTTGAAATCATTGTAAATGTCTTAGTTGGCTGTTTCTGATGCATTTGACTACCAATCTTATGGGTCTACGGTCACTATAAATATTTTCACTCTTACAGTGCGGTGATCGACGGGAATGGATATTTAGGACCTGTTCTAACAATTATTTGAGTAGTACTGGTCCACCGTTTCATACTTTTTTCTAACAATAAACCAAGCCGAATCACAAGCGACTTGCTTGTGAGAGACTAATTCACAAATTATTTATAATCAGAGGTATATTAGCGCAACAGACAGGAGGAGTGACTAAATCTTTTCGATTCACTAGCGCTGTTACACATGGAATCATAGCCGGGATATCGTGGGTGTAAACACTGTAATGCTAAAATGTGAGCCATGCTGTTTAAACATAAACACGTCATGTGTACACCTCGAGCCCATAGTGGCATCAGATTTCTAAGTGCAGGATTTAAAAGCGTGGGTGTGATGCTAAAATATGAGCCACTAAAATGTGTACCATGCTGTTTATTAAACATGAGCACGTCATTTGCACACCTCACCTCTAGCATCTGACATAATCATAGTGACATCAGATTCCTGAGCGCAGGATATGACATAGAAATGAGACATGATACACATCATGCACCAAATAACCTTCATTAAGAGGCGTGACCCAGTTATTACAGACTCGAGCCTATACCTCAGTAATATGGGGTATTTACTCCCATTAACACTAAGTCTTAAAACGCTGAAATATTTTTGTATAAACCTTGGAAACCATTTTTTTTATTGTGAAAGCATCCTAAATGCCTGAGTTAGCTGTTTGCACTTCAATTGAATTGAACCTATGTTATGGGTATGTTGCCATTATAAATAAGTTTACTCTTACAGTACGGGATCGACTTAGGACGTCAGAATATGACGTCCACAGATATCAGATTATGTCGACTCAAGTCGATCTCCGTGCTGTAAGGGCTACAACACATCACAACATTATGTTCTTTGTCCGATCACGACATTCTAAGCCGGTAATGGATATTCCGTAATAAAATACTATGTGTGTTATACAGAGTCTGTAGTCATTGCTATTCGTAAAGTTGTGCCCCCAAAATTCGGTGCGCGGACGATCCATTGCGCAACGATTTTAATTTTATTATGTAGTGACAGATATATCTCATTTGAATAATGAGAATAATACGTGCTTATTTAATACGCCAGTTTTTGTAGGTCTTTTTTTAATCTTTTGAATACATGAAGTTGTTGATCCCAGCTGTCCATCTCTGACGCATACTCAGCTCGTCCCTTTGGGTGTGAAAGGGTTTATCTTTCATATCCAAGGAGACGCTATATGTGAGCGTCAAACTCAAACTAGAAATGGAGAGTTTTTATCGATCAAGTACGTCATGATCTGTCATAATGTGACGTCCAATGAGTCAGATTACGACGTATAAAGTCGGTCCCGCGCTGAAGTATTAAACAAAATATAATAGCGGTAGACTCATATCATGGTATCCCAATGAGATGGTGAGAGCTAACTGAGACATTTAATATGACTTGAGAAGACCTTTGGTCTCCAAGGCTAATATAAAGATATATCAGCGTTTTTAGTAGTCAGTTGCCGATCACAACAAGCAGAACGGGTGCCTTAAAAACGCTAAATGATTAAAACTTCAAAGTTACATTATCTTAGGCAATTAGAGGCCGCTTTTCTAGAGCTGTCATTTGTAAAACCATTATTGTTTTCTGAGCCATTCCATATGTTCAATTATTGTTTTTATGGCTTGACAGTCAGTAATGAGTGCTCTCCTCACTGATTTTTATCACCACCACTAATTGTGTTATTATTTATTATTAGGTTTTTTAAATAGCATCGGTGCGAGTCAGGAAACTTGTTTCACAGCATAAAAATCGCTATTGTCTTCGTGTGACTGCAAAAACCGTGACAGATGGGATTTTTGTCAATCATCACGAGATGGCTAATTCGCAAAATCGTGCGAGTGATATGTTTTTATCCAGAGATGTATTAATAATAATAATTATTATAATTACGTTGTTGATGCTTTTCGCTCAACTGCGAAGATTGTTTCGTGCAGTTTTTGAGAAGCATCCTATATAAAATCATCTTTGCAATATTTAGCGTGAAATCTGTATTTGCTCTCGTAGTTATTTAGGTTTGCATCCTTAAATTACAATAAATCGCATACATGTATATAATTATGTATGCACTATAGCGGACTGCCACGTCATTCATGATCGATGAAGTGAAGATTATAAATTGATTAAAAAGATCACGTGATTTATCAGCTGACAAGCAAGATTATGCTAACAACTCAGCGTTGGTTAATCATAGGCGACGTTGCCCTAACAATCACCCGATAGTGTTTAAACATCAAGCGTAGCTGGGTCGAAATGCATTTAGTGTAATATCGCCGGAACATAAATAAAGTTATTTTGCATTTTAACTCTTTCAGCTAGGACCGTCTCTCTACGTCAGAATTTGACGTCTGTCCGGGACGTATAAAGACGATCACCGCACTGAAAAAATAAAATATTGATAATGATCGTACACCCATAACATAGGTATTAAAATGAAGCGGAGAGAGCTAACTAAAACATTTAGTATGATTTCAAAGGGAAAACACATCCTTGGACTACATGATTTATACAAAATATGGCAGCGCTTTCATCGCTTTCAGGGCTAATACTGTACGTGTATATTTATCTCAGCTGTTGCGGGGATCATCGTTCGCGTTAGAATCATGTTGGAATCAGCCCGGTGATGTGGAATCATCCCGGTGATGTGGAATCATCCCAGTGATGTTGAATCAGCCCGGTGATGTGGAATCAGCCCTGTGATGTGGAATCAGCCCGGTGATGTAGAATCAGCCCCGTGATGTAGAATCAGCCCGGTGATGTAGAATCAGCCCGGTGATGTAGAATCAGCCCGGTGATGTAGAATCAGCCCGGTGATGTGGAATCAGCCCGGTGATGTAGAATCAGCGCCCGGTGATGTAGAATCAGCCCGGTGATGTAGAATCAGCCCGGTGATGTAGAATCAGCCCGGTGATGTGGAATCAGCCCGGTGATGTAGATTCAGCCCGGTGATGTAGAATCAGCCCGGTGATGTGGAATCAGCCCGGTGATGTGGAATCAGCTCGGTGATGTAGAATCAGCCCGGTGATGTAGAATCAGCCCGGTGATGTAGAATCAGCCCGGTGATGTAGGATCAGCCCGGTGATGTAGAATCAGCCCGGTGATGTAGAATCAGCACGGTGATATGTCTACTTTAACCTATACAACGCTGACATATTTTGTATACAATATGAAGACTAGAAGTTTTTTTCAATTTAAACTCATCATAAATGTCTCAGTTAGCTCTCTCGGTTTCTGGGTATACGGCCATTTTAAATATGATATTTTTTCAGTGCGGGGGGCGACTTTAGACATCAGAACCTGACGTCTACAGACGTCAGATTCTGACGTCTAAAGTCGATCACCGCACTGAAAGGGTTAATATTAGAGACTCCGTGGGAAATTAACATGTCACTTTGTATCGCATTTCGTTAATTCGCCACTTGTCAATTATTCAAAATACCTCTCAGGCGCCTTTAGCATCTTCTGCTATAACTCACACAGTTTAATTGATCGAGCAAAAAAGAGTAAAATGGTCAGCCACTAGCTGGTAAAATGGTGGACGGACCCTCCGAGGGGGGAGTGGACCTAGAGAAATAGAATCCGTTTTTAACTTACGATTTATGACAAGCGCTTTAAATTGGGTATGGGTCGCTTCTTTGGGACACAGATCTGCCAGTGGCAGGTGGTCACAGGTGGGATCGTAGCTGTACATCAACCACCTCGAGCTATTAGCATTTCCGAAAGCGGTTTACGAGGCTTCTGAGGAACAGGACAATAGCCATATATTTGGACAACTTGACAGCCACGTCTTACCTCAACAAGGAGGGGGGTGGGGGACTCGATCAGTTCCTCTGAACAGGCTGACATTGGACATTCTGATATGTTGTCAGAATCATGGAATTTTTCTGATACCAACTTATCTCCAGGGAGTGACCAATCTGAGTATGGACGCTATTTCCGGAGGTCAGGAGTCAAAGAAGTGGTTCCTGAATCCTTATGTGGTCAACAGGATACACAGGTGGATCTCTTCGCATCACGCAAGTCGGCTCACCTTCCAGTACATTTCTCCATATACAGGAAGGACAGGAGAGCAAAGGGACCAATGTTCTGGTTCAGAGGTGGAAGTTCAAGAAGAAGTATGCGTTTCCACCTCCTCAACTGATTCTGTATAAATATGCATGACAATCAAGGTCTGAGTGGTGTGACAGATATTATATGTATCTAAGACACGACCCTCTGTAAGGAGTTTCACTAAATACCTGTGGTTCTTGTTTAGGGAACGGAACTTGCCTCTGGTAGCCTTGAAGGTTCATAGATCTGCCATTGCTACGATTGTGGACCTTTTGAGTCGGACTCTGTTAATCCAACATCATATCAGAAGATTTTTGGAGGCATTATTCTTATCAAGACCACCTCGTAGGATTGTGAAATTTATTTGGAGCGTTGCAGCAGTTTTAGATATGCTCAGAGAATGGGATCCCGTTCGAGATTTAGGCAGACCCAAGTTCTCCTTGAGGGCTATGTTACTAGCTTGATATGCGATCGTTCTCTATGCATAATAATGAAAATCATATGTTTCTGTGAATATATTCTTGGCGGTTCATTCTTGCTTTCGGAATGAAACAAGATCGACCTGGACATATTTTACCTGCTGTGGTGACATTCAGACAATTTTCACCTGAATTATGTCCAATTACTAAAATGGGGGAATATCTTAGACCTTAGCTGGTCGTGACTCATTGTATTTGTCTTAAAGAGCGCATATTTCAGCATGAAATAATGTTTGTAGGGTATCATCAGAAGCTACATTATCTGGATCCCAGTCACGAGACACATGCAGTGATGTGCAAAGCTCCTGAAACAGTGATTTTGTGGAGCTGATGGTGAATGAGATTGTAAATCCGAACTTATGGGACACTTAACTTCTTGTAGAAGAGATATATGCAGCGCAGCATTGGTCAGTAAAAATGCCCTTTTTGTATAAGTTGTGCTTTCCATCATCTTTGATGATGAAGGATATCAGCTGGTGAAAACCACCAACACGTAGTAGTAGTAGTAGTAAAAGTAGTAGTAGTAGAAAATCATCACTTTTCGGCACAACTGGTATTTTAAGTGACATTGTAATACGATAAAAACGTTGTAGTCAATTGATGAGATGAATGATGATTATGATGTACAGTTGATGATGTGAGGGTGGGGGTGATAGGGCATGATGGTTTATTGAGAGCGTTTTCCTTTGCTCGCCCGATAAGGGGTCCTGGGCATGTCTAGAGAATCTACCCCCAGACATGCCCAGACGGCCGGAGACTTGGGTTTCGCTGTGCAATTTAATGCTGATACTCTGGGGCATTTCGCGCACCTCCGCTATCCTCAGCTCGGATAGGAAGGGTAAATTCCCCGGTGGAGACCAAATGTCAAACACTCTATTGGCGGTTATTTAAGGCTACCACAGCCTACACCAGCGCCTGCACTGATGCGAGAGCTGCATTGGCTCCGCAGTTGAGCGGAGGAACCAGGGTACGCCACTGGCAATCTGCCCGAAGATTATGGCCAGATACGAAGAGGCTGCAGCTTCCCTTGGATGATTGCTGTAGACTAGTGCTCCCGTACTATGCCGTACAGCATGCAACTGACGGAACAGATCCCTAATGAAAAAGGGGATCAGTGTATTCATACACTGTCCACATATTGTGGACATAAACACTTGCCAGTTATAATTATAGGCGGCGTTTTTAGGGAATATTAGGCTAGAATACAGCCACTAAGTGTCAACACGTACACTTTTTTGGCGTCATAAGAATTTCAATGAAAATCGGTTGAGAATTGAGAAAGTAATCAATGAAAAACTACCTACATGTTGGACCGTCGTCTACCGTTGGACAGGGGGCAGACTATAAAAACGTTAAAAACGGTTTAAATATATGTTGGCCCATTAATTAGCTAGATCGTGGCATACAGTTGTATTCTTTTACCTAATAAACATGGGTCAAAAAAACATTTTTTTGGTGATATTCGATACCGTAAAAAAGTTATAAAAAATGAATTTACAATTTTCGGTAATGGTCGCCTAGATGTGCCCAAAATCGGATTTCCCCAAGGTTAAATTTTGTTGAATTTTTTTGCAGCATTCTGAGACCCTTATGAACCAAAAAAACACTAAACTTGCTTTTTATCGAAAATGTGCGGGTTAGCCAAATTTCCTGTTAATTCTTACTGGCCTAAGTGAAGATTGAGCCGACACGAGTGAAATATGGCCAATCTACAAAATAGATGTAATATTAGCGGGGGAGAAATGGAAGATGATGCAGACACGGCAGTGTACTGCGATCATTAAAAAATGTGTGTATTTTGACCAGTTTTGTACTGAGGCACTTCTATGGTGTACATATAGGGTCGTTTCGCACTTTCGCTGTTTGAAAATTACAGTTAGGGCAGCCGCTCCCGATGTCTCATTCGCATCGACTGGGACTTGTAACCTGGGGGTACCACATTTGAATCTCGGTCGGGCCGAATTTTGTTCTCGTGGTTGTGCATATGCAGTGCTTTAAACTGTTCAAATGCATGGAGTATAAAGTGCTGCCTATGGTACCGACGAATCAAATAATAACAATAATAATATTCTATAATGGAAGATAATTTCCAATTCGTTCTGTAATCATAAGTATACGTTTTTATACGTGAGGGTCACGTGATGTAAACAATCAAACACACGTGGGTTTCGCCGGGGGACAAATACCATCAAAACCGTGGTAAAATCAGCAGTCGGTGATTTAAAAACATTATCAAAAGTTGTATTAACATCTATAGACACTTTTGATATATATTATCAACAATGAGCACCGAAAATAATAACAGCATGGACTGCGAGAACACGGGACTGTCCCACGCCAGCATTGAAACAAACACCAACATGGCGACGGCGCATGGCAACCAGCCAGCAACAATAAACAGTGGTGGAAAAACATCAATTATCACGCTGGAAGTTATCTGGGAGAAGCTGGAGCGGATTGAAGGGAAGCTCGACAACATAAACCTGCGAGTGGAGGCCTTGGAAGAGAGGATCGGAAGTGTGGAGAATGACCAGGAGCATTGTTTCGGTGATGTTGACGTGCTAAAGGCCGAGATAGCTGACATGAAAAAGAAGATAAACTTGATAAACTTGACAGCACCGCCAGCAGGCAAAAACAACAGCCAGGCCCAAGCAATACGATGATGCAAGTGACCCTTGACAAACGACTCGAAGTGATGGAAAATGAGCAGAGGTCAAGTAATTTCAAAATTATAAATTTACCTGAAGAATTAAATGAAGATCTACCTCTAAAAGTTAAAAACATTTTAAACTTTCTGGGACAAAACCGCCCCAATGCCCAGGCCCAGGATGTGCAAGCAGTGTGTACAGTTTTAACAGTACAGCGATTGGGCAGGCAGGAGGGGGCGGAGCCTCGTATCAAAAACAGACAGGCTGATGGACAAACAGGTGGAGCGCGTGCACGTCCTCTGCTGGTCAAGTGTACCAACAACAACACCGTGAAATCCCTGCTGAAATACGCTAACAAGGCATTGAAAAACCGGCCGTTCAACAATACCCGTGCACGGCTGGTTGACGATGTCTGTGTTTACACGCAACAACAAAGACGTGCTCTGCTCCCTAAAATGCATTCATTGCGACAGGACGGTCTGCTTGCCCTCATCCCGTTCACAAACACAGCCAAACTAATTTACAAACAAGGCAATACCTGGAACACTATCCTTCCTCAGAATGTGTAACGTGAACTGAACTCCCAACATCATGATCTTGACGAAGACCCAGTGACCTGGTGACAGTGCATGCAGTGAACTTGTGTATGTGATAAATGTCACTGTGGCTCAAGCTGACTGTGTATATGAACTAGGCTAAGTGTGACAGATGACAGACTCGGTCTGATGTAGGCTACCGGCCAGTGCCCATGATATCATCCAACCCGGCTGGCAGTGCATCAGTAGACTATCTTCCAGTGGCACGTTTTGCATCGCCAGAGAAGTGGTGACTGGTGTCAAAATTTGAAGACAAAGTGTCATCATGATGCAATCCATGTTAAGTAGCCTCGTAGGCCCACTAGGTCGTAATAGGCCTAGGCTACTACTAGTACTAGTTAGTCTATAGTTCAATCTAAAACAAAAATAAATAGTATCTTTTTTTTTGCTATCTAGACTAGGCTAGATGAGGATTAGGCCTACATTTGATTTCTAAATCATTAATCCTAATAAAATGTCCAAGTCTGAAAGTCATTTATATATCATACCCTTTTTGATAACTCTGCAACTTAAACCGTCTAGACTATAGACCACTTTCTAGATTATAGGATATTATTATCACGCCTATAGCCCAGGTAGATATATAACTACAAAAAAACTGGTTTTAGATTACAACATTTCGAGACCTGACTGCAAAATATCCTAATCTATCTGAAAATATATTAATGCCGAACATAGGCCTACTAGTGTATAAACATTAGTCATGTAGAAAATAGAGCCATATATCACTCTTTGTAGGCCTAAATAAATAAATATTTATTTTAAATTAGAGTCTAAATGAAAAAAAAGCCAATGTTCATAATGATTAGCCGTTATTGGCATTAGGTATTAGGACAATCATAATGTCTATTTATTATTACTAGACTACTAAATCAACTTTAAAAATGGCTTTGGCAGAATCTATAGAGTGAGATCCAGGGTTTTATTCTAGAATAGTCTATTCACATCTAAATTATAATTTAGTACGCATGATTTGTTTATAGTCTACGTATGAGATTTCATCAAAATCATGTATATTTTTGTTTTTTTCTGTAAATCCACATTTACATAACTGTAATTTTCTTATTACCTGGCCTACCCCGGCCCCATGTCAACATTCCCAGTAATTTCTGTTTTCCTTTAATTATATTATTCATGACAGTGGGAATGTATAATTTTTTACGCTTTTATGCAAAGTATGGTACACGGTTTATCGTTGTATCGACTGTACACATTTTTCTTTATTATCTACACATTGTAGTGACAGTATGCACTGCAAGGCGATGTGTATTTTTTAGTTATCTTTATCATACAATATTATTTTATTTGTATACCTTTCTAAGATACAAGCACATCAAACCACATACTCTAAAAGAAATAGTAACATGTCCAAAGAACAAACTTTATTTTATCTTCAAAACATGCTGTCGTAACACTTTCAGTGTAGAAAAAACAAAAAATAATGTATCTTGATGAGGATATGCTGAAGAACTTTGGAGGGGTTGATGTAAATTCTTTGAACTATATAACTGGTGCTGAAAATGATAATCAGCATGAAATTTCTGAACCGTTTCCAGAAAACTCACTCCAATCAAACTATTTTAACCAGGAACATTTAGTCTCCATGTTTAAAAAACAAAAAAGAACTTTCTCAATACTAAGTGTAAATATTCAATCATTGAATGCTAAAATAAATCAGTTAAGAATAATTCTTGCAGACCTCGACCAACAAGGTTATCAATTTAGCGCGATATGTTTGCAAGAAAGCTGGCTGTCGCATGACTCTGATACAGCTTTACTACAATTAGATGGATACACACTAATATCTCAGGGCAAAATATGTTCAGCACACGGAGGTCTTCTAATTTACTTGAAGAAAGAGTATACTTATGAGATTTTATCATTGTACAAAGATTCTGATATTTGGGAGGGTCAATTTTTAGAAATTAGCGGGAACACTTTGAAAGGAAAAATAATTATCGGAAATATTTACCGCCCACCTAGAGACATTAATCAAAATTATATTAGGTTTCTAACTGAACCTGAACCAGTTCTACAAACCTTAAACAACAGGCGTGGCGAATTAATCCTCACAGGTGATTTCAACATAGACCTGTTAAAAGTAAATGATAAACAAATGTACAGTGATTTTTTTGATCTAGTCACATCTCATCATTTCATCCCACGTATAACGTTCCCTACAAGATTTTCTGAACACACAGCCACATTAATTGATAATTTCTTCTGCAAACTAACAGCTAAATGTGCTAATTCCCAAACAGGAATCTTTGTAACACAACTATCTGATCACCTTCCATACTTCATTTTCTTAAACACAGAAACAACAAAAGTAACACCACCCAAATACATTGAAATAAATACAAATGACACAAACTCTATCGCACTTTTGAGGCAGAGTTTAGCAGCTGCATATATATTTAGCTCACTAAATACAAATCAACTGTGTGATCCAAACGAAAATTATAATCGTTTAAATAATTTAATTATGAAACTGCAGTCTAAACATTTGCCTGTTAAATCAATGAAGTTCAATAAGCACAAACACAAACACTCAAAATGGATTACACACGGTATTATCAGGTCAATAAGATTTAGAGATAAACAATATGCAACACTGAAAAAAACCAATGTAGCTGATGCAGAATATCAAAAAAAAAGTAATCTCGCTTCTTATAACAAAATACTAAAAAGAAGTATTTACAATGCAAAGAAATCGTATTACTGTCAACAATTTCATAAATATAAACATGACATAAAAAACACATGGGCGAGTATCAAACATGTACTAAATAGAGACCAGAAACAAAATACATTCCCAGATGTATTCTATCTAAAAGGCAAAGAAATAAAAAACAAACAAGATATAGCAGATACGTTTAATAACTACTTTACAAACATTGGATCAAATCTCGCCTCCGAGATTCATGCGCCTGAAGATGCGTCTTTCAAAGATTATCTGAAAAATCCAGCAAAGTGTACTTTTCATTTTGAACCTGTAACTGAAGCATCCGTAATGAAAATAATAAAACAATTAAAGTCTAAAAGTAGTTTTGGCTATGATGGATTATCCACCCGGCTACTAAAAGAAATTCTTCCTGAAGTAATAAAGTCAATAGCTTTGATAATTAATCAATGTATGAACACTGGTGTTTTTCCTGACAATATGAAAGTAGCGAAGGTTATTCCTCTTCACAAAAAAGACGACAACAATATTATTATAAATTATAGGCCCATTTCATTGCTTCCTGCTATGTCTAAGGTACTAGAAAAAGTCATTTGCAATCAAATAAATGACTATTTCACATTAAATGGCTTATTTTGTAAGAACCAATACGGTTTTAGACCCAAACACTCAACCGAATTAGCTGCTTTGCATTTAGTTGACGATATAGCTCTTCAAATGGATAATGGAAGTATCCCTCTCAATGTTTATTTAGACTTTTCGAAAGCTTTTGATACCCTAGATCATGAAATTCTTCTTGACAAATTAAAGTATTATGGTATACGTGGAACTGAAATAAAACTATTTAAAGATTATTTGTCAAACAGGAAACAGTACGTTCAGGTTGGAAATACAAAATCAGACTTTAAACATATCGTAACAGGAGTACCGCAAGGATCAATTTTGGGTCCACTGCTTTTCCTCATCTACATAAATGATATTGAACTTGCAAGTACTTATTTTAACATCCTCATATATGCGGATGATACAACACTATCAAGAAGTCTAACTGTTGATGATTTCAAGAATATTGTTCTGCTGAATTTAACTCTAAATGCTGAATTTGGAAAAATAAGCACATGGCTGAAGGTGAACAAGCTGTCACTAAATGCTAAGAAATCACAATTTATGCTTTTTCGTAGGTCCACCCGTAAATTTGACATACCTCAAATTAAAATAGATAATACACCTTTAAAAAATATAGATAGTTTTAACTTCCTTGGTATAACTCTACAAAAAGATTTAAAATGGGAAACCCATATAAACAATATATCTTGCAAAATTGCCAAAACATTGGGAATAATGAACAAATTGAAACACTATGTGCCCAAACATATATTGCTGACTATATATTCCAGTCTCGTTCTGCCTTATATACACTATGGCATTTTACTCTGGGGTTACAACAAAAACAGAATTTTCAAGTTACAGAAACGAGCAGTTAGAATAATAACTCTAAGCAACTATATTTCACACTCGGAACCAATATTCAAGACCCTAAATCTACTTAACATAGATGACATACACAAAATGAATCAATACAAATTTATCCATAAGCTATATAACAGCTCACTACCAGCATATTTTAATTCTTTACCATTAACCTCTCTGAGTGATATTCATCAGCACAATACAAGAAATAAATGTTCTCTTCTAGTCCCTAAAGTAAAACACGAATTTGCCAAAATGACAATTCGTTACGACATACCACATCTCATGAATAAAAGCCCGTCACTGATCCTTGATAAAATACACACACATTGTCCCTATCAAATTGCTATGTTTGCCAAAGATTACATTAAATCACATTAAATTGCATTAGCCCCCAGAGTTCTTCCATAACCTCAGCTTTAACATCTTATATGACAAGTTTTTCAGTAAATAATAATCAGAGTTCAAAAATACTGTTACGAAAATGTCTGGTTATTTTCAAATCTATTCATTGTCATTTGAGTATGTATGAATGTATTTCTGTATGTATGTATCCCGGTGGCCCCCGTGATAGCGGTACAAATATTGTACCTTAACGGGGGTCTCCTGACACATTACAACAAACATGTACAACTCCTATAATTCTGATGTATAATTTGATGTCAAATAAAACTTTTGATTGATTGATTGATTATGCGAAGCAATCTCACATCAAATTGCCGCTCATACATGGTCAATAGATTTAACATTAACAATACATTACTTAATAATGTAAGATAATGAGCATAGTCCTCACTCATCAGTGCAAATACGAGGCTCTAGCACAATGCTAGATTATAGCTGGACCAGCATAGCAGACGGTGGGCCAACAATAATACAGCATTCAGCCAACGTCTTTTATATTACAGGCTCCACTGCGGCATTAACGTGCATTATTTAACCTGTTTGGCGATGTGGTCCACTGACGGTACATATTGACCAGAAAGTACGAGGTGTTAACCCAATGCTTTTTTAATGTTGGCCCGAGGTCGAAGACGGTGGGCCAACATTAAAACAACATTTGGTGGACCTCTCATGTCTCGTGGTAGACACTCAGTTGCTGAAGGACATCATGACATAGAATATGGTTTTGTCTGCATCATCATACATTCTCTCCACGCTAATTACATCTGATTTGTAGATTACACAATTAGTTATTCTATGTATCAGGGTGATTGACAATGACATGTCGCTAATCATCAGATATAGCGGTGAAAACGCATTTTCTTAATCACAAAACAAGGACAGAATTGTGGCAGAAATTGATGAATATGAAGAATCATGTAACATCACTTTTGTCTAGATGTGTTTGTAAGCAATGGAAATAAATGTTCGAACAAAATACAAATGCCATGCAGCGACATGGATGAAATGATGCATGGTAGAAAATTGACGCAGCTCCTCTTTCACTTGACGCCACCCCAATGATTCCTTCCTGTGTGGATGCAATGGTCCATGGTGAAGCCTCTGTGAATCACATGTTGTCGTGATGTAGTATTCAGCCTAATATAACGTGCCTCACAATGTAACGTGATGTAGTAGTCAGCCTAATTTAACGTGTCTCACAATGTAACGTGATGTAGTAGTCAGCCTAATATAACGTGTCTCACAATGTAACGTGATGTAGTATTCAGCCTAATATAACGTGTCTCACAATGTAACGTGATGTAGTATTCAGCCTAATATAACGTGTCTCACACTGTAACGTGATATAGTAGTCAGCTTAATCTAACGTGTCTCACAATGTAACGTGATGTAGTAGTCAGCTTAATATAACGTGCCTCACAATGTAACGTGATGTAGTATTCAGCTTAGTCTAACGTACCTCACAGTGTAATGTGATGTAGTATTCAGCTTAGTCCAACGTACCTCACAATGTAACGTGATGTAGTAGTCAGCTTAATCTAACGTGTCTCACAATGTAACGTGATGTAGTATTCAGCCTAATATAACGTGTCTCACAATGTAACGTGATGTAGTATTCAGCCTAATATAACGTGCATCACAATGTAACGTGATGTAGTATTCAGCTTAATCTAACGTACCTCACAATGTAGCGTGATGAAGTATTCAGCTTAATATAACGTGCCTCACAATGTAACGTGATGTAGTAGTCAGCTTAATCTAAAGTGCCTCACAATGTAACGTGAGATAGTATTCA
This sequence comes from Flabesymbios commensalis, assembly GCA_964017125.1. Lineage (NCBI taxonomy): Eukaryota > Metazoa > Annelida > Polychaeta > Terebellida > Flabelligeridae > Flabesymbios > Flabesymbios commensalis. Next base: position 63,244,564 of record OZ024917.1, on the reverse strand, counting down.
GCTTAATCTAAAGTGCCTGACAATGTGTGTATTTAAAAAATCGCAATGTCTATTGAAACTGACATATTAGGAAGCATAGGAGGTCTTCGAAATAACTCCTTAAATCATATTCTTCATGCCAATACTTTCGAAAATAATGAAAACCTTGATTATGAAGTTACCACAATAAAACACTCTCCATATGTGGATCATTTAGAATTTTCAAAATCATTAAAAGAGAAGCAAGACGAATTTTGTATTTTAAGCCTTAATATACAATCTTTAAATGCAAAATTTGATGAGCTGGTCATTCTGCTCCACAGTCTAACAAATTGTAAATTCAGCGCAATCTGCATACAGGAAACGTGGCTAACAGACAAATCAGATTGATCATTATTTAAAATTGATGGTTATAATTTTATCTCACAAAGTAAAATATGTAGTGCACATGGTGGTCTAGCCATATACTTGAACAACAAATTAAACTATAAACATTTAAATCTCTATGACAATTCGGATATTTTTGAAACACAATTTATCGAAATTTCTGGTTCTGACATTAACAAACCCGTCATTATAGGTAATATGTATAGACCACCACGTGATGTTAATAAAAACTATCAGATGTTTATACAAGAAATTGAGCCAATACTAAAAGAGCCAGAGAAAAGCAATACCGAATCGATTCTCACCGGAGATCTGAACATAAATCTACTTAAAATAAATGACAAACCTATATTTAATGAATTTCTTGACACTGTAATATCGCACAGTTTCTACCCCAAGATTACATTACCTACAAGATTAACCACACGAAGAGGCTCATTACTCGACAATTTTTATTGCAAACTTTCCACTGCCACAGCAGATATGACAACAAGCATTCTCATAAGCGAAATATCAGACCATTTCCACTACTTTATGTCTCTAAATGTAGGAAAGAAAAAACACATAATAAAAGAAAACGATTACGTAGCAATTCCCAAGCTATCGCCCTTAGACATCATTAACATAAAGAAAAAACTTAGTGAAGATAAACTTTTTGAACTATTGACAAATGATCCCACAGCTGACCCAAATATAAATTATAATATTATAGATGAATCAATAACCAGAACAATAAATATGTTTTCAAAATCAAAACCAGCCAAATTTAATAAACGCAAACATAAAATGTCTAACTGGATAACAAAGGGAATAATTCGATCAATAAACATTAGAAATGTTATGTACCGGAAATTAAGAAAAACTAATTCAGATTCTGAACATTACCACACCCGAAAAACTAATTTTAGAACTTATAACGTCATTTTAAAAAGAAGTATCTACATTGCCAAAAAACAATATTACCAATCATGTTTTGACAAATATAAGAATGATATGAAGCAAACGTGGTCAACAATTAATACTATTTTAAATAGAAATAATAAAAAACGCAAATTACCTGAGAATTTTTATTTAAATGGACTATTAACAAACAACACAAAGAATATTGTAAACAGCTTTAATGAATACTTTTGCAATATAGGTCCTAAATAAGCGTCTTCGATTAAATCGAACCCAAACAAATCCTACAAACATTATCTGAAACATCCCACCAATAGTAGGCTCCGTTTTAAGCCAGTAGACTGTACTGCAATCACAAAAATAATAAACGAGCTTAATCCTAGACACAGCACCGGCCCAGATGGATTATCCACCAAATTACTACAACAAATTAAAGAACCACTTATAGAATCCTTAACTATCACTATCAACCAATCCTTAAGTACAGGCATATTTCCAGAAAAATTAAAAGTTGCCAAAGTAATCCCAATCTTTAAAAAAGATGATCCTTTACTCATAGAAAATTATCGCCCTATTTCTATCTTACCTTCAATTTCTAAAATTTTCGAAAAAGTTATATGTAACCAATTGAACGATTACTTTGATGTGAACAAGTTATTCCATAGCAGTCAATACGGCTTCAGAAAGCAACATTCGACCGAATTGGCTGCTATGGAATTAGTTGATAGAGCAACACAAGAGATGGATAGAGGCGAAATTCCCTTTGGCATTTTTTTGGACCTTTCGAAAGCTTTCGACACGTTGAATCACTCTATACTTTTAGATAAATTAAATTATTATGGAATTATAAAATGTTCATTGCAGCTTATAAAAAGTTATCTTGCTAATCGATCACAATATGTAGAACACAACGGTATTAAATCAGATTACAGCCCAATCTCCACAGGAGTGCCGCAAGGCTCAATCCTGGGACCATTACTCTTCATAATTTACCTAAACGACATTCCCCTCTGCAGTAAAATATTTAAATTTATAATCCACGCGGACGACACTACTTTGTTTTCTAACCTTGGAGAATTTAAAAAAGAAAATACATGTAGGGATGAAATGTTAAATGCTAAACTGTCAAAAATAAATATGTGGTTTCAACTAAACAAACTTTCACTAAACACAACCAAATCAAAATTTATGGTCTTCAGAAAAACACAAAAAAAAATTAAAATACCAGTCATCAAAATTAACCAAAAGGAATTAGACTACGTTGAAACCTTTAATTTTCTCGGTGTAAATTTAGACACAAATATTAGTTGGAAATCTCACTTAAGTAAAGTATCTAATAAAATAGTAAGAATTATAGGTATTATAAATAAGCTGAAATTCATCCTCCCACAAAATATCCTTTCTTATATATATAACTCTTTGATAATGCCACACATAAATTACTGCATTCTTTTATGGGGTCATGCAAATAAACGGATTTTTAAATTACAGAAAAAAGCAGTGCGAATTATATATAAAGAACGTCGCCTCTCTCATACAGATCCAATATTCAAGAATCTAAATCTTTTGAAAATTAATGATATATACCGCCTTCAATTGCTAAAACTGTACATTAAATGTAAACAAAACCTTCTTCCTGTCTACTTTGATTCATTTGATCTGACACCTAACTATAGAGTTCATCAACATAACACACGAAATATAAATAAAATACACGAGCCGTATGTAAGACATGATTTTGCCAAGACATGCAGCCGTTATGAACTGCCTATTCTTGTTAACAAAACATCACCATCTATCATAGAAAAAGTAAACACTCACAGCTTTAAGGGGTTTTGCACTTACACAAACAATTTTTTTATAGACAACTACTCAACGACTTGTGATATTTTAAATTGTTACTCTTGTAATAGTATTCCCAATCAATAGTAATGATATTCCTCACTTGATACATATACTACATAATTTTCTCGTTTCACTTGGTATACTTGTGACATTTTAAATTGTTACTCTGTAATAGTATTCCTCATCAATAGCAATAGTATTCCTCACTTGATACACATACTGCATAATTTTTCTCGTTTCCCTTAGCATATTTGTGATATTTGAAATTGTTACTCTTGTAATGGTATTCCTCATCAATTGCAATAGTATTCCTCACTTGATACATATACTGCATAATATTTCTCGTTTCATTGTGTATATTTGTGATATTTTAAATTGTTACTCTTGTAATAGTATTTTCTCATCAATGGTTATAGTATTTCTCACTTAATGCACATACTGCATAATTTTCTCGTTTCACTTTGTATATATTTAATCATTTCAAACACATACTGTATACCTGATTTACATAATAACTGAACTGTCAAATGGGTGGCCTCTATGCCAGCGACCATATGTGGTCTTAATGGAGGTCTCCCAAACCATGTATTTACGGTTTAAGGTAGTCAGCTTAATGTAACATGCCTCACAATGTAACGTGATGTAGTATTCAGCTTAATCTAACGTGCCTCACAATGTTACGTGATATAGTAGTCAGCTTAATGTAACATGACCACAATGTAGCGTGATGTAGTATTCAGCTTAATCTAACGTGCCTCACAATGTAGCGTGATGTAGTATTCAGCTTAATCTAACGTGCCTCACAATGTTACGTGATATAGTAGTCAGCTTAATGTAACATGACCACAATGTAGCGTGATGTAGTATTCAGCTTAATCTAACGTGCCTCACAATGTAACGTGATGTAGTATTCAGCTTAATCTAACGTGCCTCACAATGTAACGTATGTGGTATTCAGCTTAATCTAACGTGCCTCACAATGTAACGTGATGTAGTATTCAGCTTAATCTAACGTGCCTCACAATGTAACGTGATATAGTAGTCAGCTTAATGTAACATGTCTCACAATGTAACGTGATTTAGTATTCAGCTTAATCTAAAGTGCCTAACAATGTAGCGTGATGTAGTATTCAGCTTAATCTAACGTGCCTCACAATGTAACGTATGTGGTATTCAGCTTAATCTAACGTGCCTCACAATGTAACGTGATGTAGTATTCAGCTTAATCTAACGTGCCTCACAATTAACGTGATATAGTAGTCAGCTTAATGTAACATGTCTCACAATGTAACGTGATTTAGTATTCAGCTTAATCTAAAGTGCCTAACAATGTAACGTGATGTAGTATTCAGCTTAATCTAACGTACCTCACAATGTAACGTGATGTAGAATTCAGCTTAATATAACGTGTCTCACAATGTAACGTGATGTAGTAGTCAGCTTAATCTAACGTACCTCACAATGTAACGTGATGTAGTAGTCAGCTTAATCTAACGTGTCTCACAATGTAACGTGATGTAGCAGTCAGCTTAATATAACGTACCTCACAATGTAACGTGATATAGTAGTCAGCTTAATCTAACGTGTCTCACAATGTAACGTGATGTAGTAGTTAGCTTAATATAACGTGTCTCACAATGTAACGTGATGTAGTAGTCAGCTTAATATAACGTGTCTCACAATGTAGCGTGATGTAGTAGTCAGCCTAATATAACGTGTCTCACAATGTAACGTGATGTAGTATTCAGTTTAATATAACGTGTCTCACAATGTAACGTGATGTAGTATTCAGCTTAATATAACGTGTCTCACAATGTAACGTGATGTAGTAGTCAGCTTAATATAACGTGTCTCACAATGTAACGTGATGTAGTAGTCAGCTTAATCTAACGTGTCTCACAATGTAACGTGATGTAGTAGTCAGCTTAATATAACGTACCTCACAATGTAACGTGATACAGTAGTCAGCCTAATCTAACGTGTCTCACAATGTAACGTGATGTAGCAGTCAGCTTAATATAACGTGTCTCACAATGTAACGTGGTGTAGTAGTCAGCTTAATATAACGTGCCTCAGAATGTGTTGTATGGATTGCATAATAATAACAGTGATGGTAAATTATCTAATAACGGCCACACCCGAGTCGTGTGGGAGGACTATTAAAGACTCGTCATATCTTGGTGATATCTCACAGCGAGGCTTACAATCATGTCGACGTCATTGCTAATCCTCTGAGCACAGGGGACTTTATCTTCAGACGTGAGATTCTGACGTCTATAGTCAATCCCTACACTGAAAAAAAATCAAATGAAGCTGAAAGAGATTGATGATGATTCAAAGAAAAACCTTTGATCGCCATAGATTATACACAAACCCTTCAGCGTTGTAAGTGTTAACCTGTTCATCGTGGGGACCGTCTTTATGCGTCAGAATCTGCTGTCTGTAAACGTCAGATGATGACGTATAAAGAAGATCCCTGCATTGAAAGAATTACAATATTTTATTGGCCGTAGGTCCATATAAATGTTCCAATGAAACAGAAGGAGCACAAATATTTCAACGTGGTAAGGATAACTGGATCCAGATTTTATAAATGGGAAATGTTTTCATTTCCAATATAATACTAATAATATAAATCCGAAAACATTTTTAATTGTGTGTATAAATATGAATGCACGAAGGAGATAATTTGTCGGATCACTCAGCACTACAGCTTCATTTGGATATACCAACCATGCATTATAATCAGCAGCATGTCCGCACTGGTAGCTCTAGGCCTACTCCCCAGTGGAATAAGGCCAGCACCAGCGATATTAACGCATATAAACGTAACTTAGATGGTTTTCTCAGTAAAATAATTATGTCTAAAGATTTAATTCATTGTAATGATATGTTATGCAATAATGTTAAATACCAGACTGAAATTGAAAATTTACATGACAATATCATAAATGCTTGTCTCGAGGCCAGTCACATAGCCAAAATATACTGATTTCCCCATGCTTGTCACACAGCTACGAGGCAATAACTTTCTAGAATGATTTACACTTTGTCATATAAGCTTAGCCCATAACCACTGAAGCGCTGAAATATAAATGTATGAAGTATTGAGAAGAAAGTGTTTTTTTTATTTGAAATCATCATCAATATCTTAGTCAGCTCTTTCTGATTCATTTGAATATGTATGTTATAGGGCCATGGCCATTATGAATAGTTTTATTCTGACAGGGCGGGGATCGACTTCAGAATATATATCATAATCTGACGCCTACAGACGTAAAGTCGATCCCCGCGCTATAAGGGTAAAACCGCTCAGCGCAGCTACATGTATAGTCATTTTAATCTGTTTTATCAGCCGATCAAATCTTTCTTACACTGGGAATAGGATGAGCATTTAAACATTAAGATTTAAAATTACTTTTTCTCAAATTACACAAATATCGGTAATGTTTACTGACTTGAAGATCGCTGTAGCGGGATAAGCATTAACCTTCGTGATGTCTGAGTGGATTAGTCAAATTACTAATATATTTGACAGGTTGGATTTCCAGGAATATGGACGAATCAATTACCCATATTTTCAAGATCAGCTTAAAGTATGGTTAAACGACAAATTCTGGTAAAAACTTTCGGTTATGCAGCTGGGAAAAACTGCAAAAAGCAAAACAAAAATTATAAAGATGTGTTAAAATTAACCGTATCAATTAAACAGTTGATTTCAAAGCTCCCTATTGATTGTATAAATCTGTGAAATTATAATTATGTGTATTTGTAAATATTATAATAATTATGTATTGTATCGTGTTTGTGGCGCCAGCTGTCCATGTTTTTCTCACCTGTTCCTCGTGCTCCTCTCACAGGAACCATCTCATGGTCTGTAACTAATACTAAAGTCTTGTTAGTTGTATACGACGGCCGACATGACACACATCTAAGACTTTAGATGGGCAGTCGTGACAACACAGTACATCGCGGACATCGGTGAAATCATCAGCTGATCATAGTCGTTGGGTGACACCGATTTATTTGCGTGGTATGGAACCTTAACCCCGTGAGCACTAATATCTATTACAATAACCTACCTACCTACCTACCTTATTAGCATTTGTATAATCATTTTTTTGGTAAAAATATCTTAAATCTTGAAACATTAATATATTTGGGGACTAAGATTTTGATAATTCTGAAAATTTGAATTGAATAGCTCAGGGCCCGTATTCTCGTGCAAGTTACGACATATCGTAGGCTTCGGACTGGTCGAGATGGCCATCACGACCAATCCGAAGCCTACGATATATCGATATATATATATAATTATTGACAACCACGTCAAAAATAAGAAATACGGGAATTTCGTCACTATATCTAGCCTAACTGGAAAGTGCGCAGCACAAAAATTAAAAATTTTTTGCAGTTCTAGTCTATGGACATGTTTACATCATATTGTCATATTAAAAAGCCAAAATAAAATCAACGATGTATTGAAGATTTTAGCCTGGGCCTGTCCCTTTAATGGACAACTGGGAATTGACAATGGCTTATCTCCCAGCCAGCCTACTGAAGCTACCGGGCAAGTTGTGCTCGACGAAAGGCTCAGTGCGCCACAATAGATGGACACCTGACATTAATCAGTCTCCTGGTTTTGAAAAGTTCCATCTCGCGATGATGGTTAGACCATTACCGAATGATGAAGTCGTCACATCTACACATCTACCTTAAGAATCCTATCTGCCACTGGGGCTATAGGTGGGGGCATCACCTTTGAGCGTCGAGGTGACGAAATCAGGGGCTATTTCCCAATTATCAGCACAGCTGCTGTTATTGAATGTCATTATATTTAAACCTTAGGGCGCTGAATATTAAAAATAAACATGGAGACCAAAAAGTTTTTTCAATATAAAATCATCATGATTGTCTTAGTCAGCTCTTTCCGCTTCATTTGAATACCTATGTTATGGGTCGACTACAAGTTACACCCATTAGAAATATTTTTTACTCATACAGTGTGTCAGGATTGACTTTAAACTTTAGAATCTGACGTCTAAAGTCGATCTTCGCGCTGTAAGTGGTTAACCGATACAAATTGTTATAAATCTAATGTGAGATCAAACCTGTCGGTATCTAATCAGACTAAAGCTTTCAATGAGTTTACATTAAATGTGTCACATTTTTATGAAAGAAAGAACGACGGCATTCGTTAAGTTTTAATTTTCAGTCACTTGAAGTCATGTCTTAGCTACGCTCTCCGTCACTTAGTTTTGTGAAGTTATGTCACATCGCATATCAAAATCACACAAATTAGGACACATTTCTCACAGAAAGCTGAATACACAGTTTCTATTACAAACAATACAAAATCCAATTACTCTACTTTAAGCAGAGATCTTACTGAACGCCAATCAAGTTTCCCAAGTAGTCGCGAGAATTTTGAGCATTTCCAAAATGTCAGAAGAACTTTCAGCGAACACGGATAACGTTTGTCGAGAGAGGAAAACGTTTGGGGAAACTTGGGGAATGCTAGGAGAAAATTGGGGAACATTCGCCAATGTCGCAATATATAGTCGCCAGCGAGGCGAGATCACCCCTTTAGGGCTCAATGGCTTAACCCTTTCAGCGCGTGGACCGACTTTAGACGTACGTCAGATTCTGATATGTAAAGGTCATCCCATAACATTGGTATTCTAATGAAGCGGAAAGATCTAACTAAGACATTTATAATAAAAAACCTATGGTTTCCATGGTTTATAGACAAATATATCAGTGCTTCAAGTGGTTAGCTCATAGGGCTTTAAGTGATCGCCTCGGTGACAATCCAGACAAGTTAGTCAATTAATTTGCACTTAGGCTAAGGTGAATGTGTGTAGGCACCAAGAGCCTTGGTTCAGGGTTCATTTAATGTTGTGATTATGTCAAGTACGCTGGGCCCTCATTGATTGGACATTGCTGTCGCATTTTACGATGCAGTAGATGAGAAAAGGCGGCACTGGGTCGTTGAATGAAAGAGCATCGGATCGGGCAGTGACACGAATGACGGATATTATTCTGGCAGAGATGTCCTTTCTCCCCCTGAGCACGGTTGCTGGTTGTGTACAGATGAACAGTTCCAACAAGGAAAACAGGGTGGTCCAATGTTAGCCAACTCTCCGCGAGGCTGTCCCAAATATTAGACCATACAACGATTTTTATGATTTGTTTAATTCTTTTATCTCGAGGACTGTCTTCAGATCTAAATACACCAGATTATGATTTCTAAAGACAGTCCCAGCGCTAAATGGCTTAAAATCACATTTTAAAATCATAAAAATCAACAATGGCTTATCTCCCTGCCTGCCTACTGGGGTTACCGGGCGAATGGTGCTCGGCAAAAGTACGCCACAATAGATGGACACCTGACATTATTCAGGCTCCTGCTTTTGAAAAGGCCCATCTCGCGCTGATGGTTAGACCATTACCGAATGATGAAGTCGTCACGTCTACCTTAAGAATCATATATGCCACTCTAATCGGCGGGGGATATCACATTGAGCGCCAGAATTAGGGGGTTATTCCCCGATTATCATCACACCTTCTGCAATTTTTGCCTGTGAGCGATTAAAGGACATCATATTTAACAAATAATCTATTTATACACACATATTTTAGCGTTGTTTGCATTTAGCACACTGGGTCAGGAGAAGCTAACAATAAGAGCTCAATCCTGTCTGTAAAAAAATGAAATGAATGGGGCTTTAGGCCACCTTTGTGCACATATAGGCTAAACTGAGTTAGGAGAACCTCCTAAGGATGGTGAGATGATACTGTCCTCCGGACACATGATTCGAAATTAGAGCCCTGGCAGTCTGAGGCCGAGCACGCTACCTCTCGGTCACGGAGACTTCCCACAATACTGACTTTCACACGTGGATGGGGAAGAAACATTTTTTGTTTCTATCAAATCGCCGAGACCGGGAACCGAACCCCGAACGCTGACGTAAAAGGCAGCGGTGCTAACCACCACCCTAGGGCCCCCGCCCTCCTGTCTGTAGCGATTAAAACTTTCAGTGTGCTATTAGATGTGTCACATGTTTTTTTTATGTAGGAAGGACCTATGTCTTTGAATTTCGAACTGAAAATTTAAATTTTCAGTCACTTGAAGTTGTGCCTTGTGGTCACATAGGTATTGAAATGAAGCGGAAAGAGTTAACTAAGATATTTATATTGATTTCAAATTTAAAAAAACACACTATGGTTTCCATGGTTTATATATAAATATTGTTGCATTAGCGGGTTAAAACAAAACTAAAAAAAAAATAGTTTCTAAGACAAACAACCATGGCTTATATATAAATATTGTTGCATTAGCGGGTTAAAACAAAACTAAAAAAAAAATAGTTTCTAAGACAAACAAGGAAAGACCAATGTACTCGACTTTAAGCGGGGATCTTACCAAACGGCAATCGGCGGACTCCCCGAAAAGTCGCATTTTAGCATTTGTTTTAATTGAAAGAGAATGTTCGGCGAACGGATAACGTTTTGCGAAAGAGGAGAATTTTGGGAGAAACTTGAGGAATGTTTGGAGAAGATCGGGGACATTTCACAAATTAGGCATTTGCCAATGACTTTATATATAGTCACCAGCCGGATGAGATTTCCACTTCAGTGCTCTTTCGACTACTTTGGCGCCACACCCTACGCACTTCACATTTTGGAAGCACCATTCATTATCACATCTGAGTAGATCAAGGCATGTAACTGATGTGGCTGGTGATGTGACGAGCCAGGTGCACTATGTGGGTGTATTATCGCTAGCTGTTAGTTATTTTTATTTTACTTTCATTATTTGGCCGGCTCAGAAATATAACATTACTCGAAATGCAGGCAACCTTTACTCACGCAACCAGATAATCCCTGCTGGTATATCCCAAATATCAACACTTTGAGCGCGGGGATCGACATTAGATGTCAGAATCTAACGTTTGCATACGTCTGTAGACGTCAGATCCTGACGTCTAACGTCGATCCCCGCGCACCGGAAGTTTTAAATATTGATATTGACCAAAGACCTAACTAAGACATATATGATGATATGAAATTGAAATAAAACATTTGGTCTCCATGATTTATACAAAAACTATTTCAGCGTTTTAAGGGCTAAGCTCTAGGACTGATAGCGATCGGGCCTTAAAGAGATCGCGTTGGTGACAATCCAGTCAAGTTAGTCAATTAATTTGCACTTAGGCTAAAGTGATTGTGTGTAGGCACCAGGAGCCTTGGTTCAGCGTTCATTCAATATTGTGATGATGTCAAGTACGCTGGGCCGGCATTGAATCAGCATTAGTTTCCCATTTTTCGAAGCGTGAGATGTGAAGAGGCGGCGGTGGGTCGTTGAATAAAGGAGGGTCGAGTCGGGAAGTGACTCCGAAGGACGGGTATTATTCTGGCAGAGATGTCATCTCTCCCTCAGAGCACGGACTGCTGGTTGTACCCGGATGAGCAGCTTCAACAAACAAGGCAGGCTGACCCAATGCTGGAATGACGCTGGACCAGCAGCTGTGAGACTTAATATTAACCCTTACAACGTTTTTTATAAAAAAATATATATTCTTTCATCTCGGGGATTGTCTTTAGACGTCAGCATCTGACGTCTAAAGACGTCTGATTCTGACTTGTAAAGACGGTCCCAGTGCTGAAAGGGTTAAATTCACACTTTCTTTTATCTAATTTCAATTTTCTTCCACTTAAAATCGTGTCTCGCTACAATAATTCAAGTGAGCGAGAATGAATCACATTTGTTTAATTTCAGACAGAATTAGTGTGTAAACACACATTTGGATCCCAATATGAACGCTTTGATAGCTGGAGATAGAGGACATGGCGCATGGTTAGAGTGTGTCGCTTTGACAATGTCGCTGCCTACAGTGCGCTTTCGAACCCGCTTGGTGAAGATTTTTCAGATAATTCTCATGTTTCTCTCCTTCCAATATTCTGACATTTTTTCGATGTTGCGTCTTTCAGAAAGTTGCCCTCACATGCTCCACTTGACTCAGGTGTAAACGAGTGCATGGTAGCACAGAGCTGGCAATATGCACAATACCATCCAGTGTGCCGAAATGGCTACAGGACTGTATGCTCTCCGTGTACAGTAGTTTAAATGCCACACGAACGAGCAGTTACAGTAACCAGGGGGTAAAACGTAGTCGGCTGATAAGTTTTCTCCTCGGACTTGATATCAGACTATAGAGCTGTGGGCCTACCTTCACCTTTTTGCTGGACTATTATTCTTGATATCAGACTATAGAGCTGCATCTTTACCTCTCTGCTGGACTATTATTCTGGTCGAGATGTCGCTTCTCCCACTCGATATAGATCGCTGTTACATGTCTACATCTCCCCCTGAGATGCTCTTGTTTGCCGCTGGTGGCGCGCACTTCGCGGAGCTGATGTTGGCTGCTGGCTCGCTAAGCATTGCGAGAGGTGTGATCTGGGCGGCACTTGTGTATAATACCTGACCCAAATCACCTGGTCCACAGCGAGACATCAGCGTGACTGAGACTCATAGTGCTAGTCTGTGGAGAGAATCCGTGATTAGGAGAGACATTCTGGACACAGGAGGATCGATTGGAAAGCCAATGGGTAATTTAAGGAATGAATTAATCCATGCACTGGACGCAAACACAGACATATCATAAAGTGATTGCAGCCAACACTAAATGTAAATGTAAACGTCAGAACTGGATTTTAAATCCCTGGTAAGTTTGATTTAAATCTTTTACCCCATCAAACACGATACAATGATAAATAATATTGTGTCAATGTTGGGCCGACGGCGTTGATGACGGGCCAACATTGAGCAAACATTGGCTCAATGTATCGTGTTCGCCTAGATACTTTTTTTTCAGCTGTCATTCTTAATCATGTGACAGTATAATGATTTAGTCCGATGTTTTATCAACTTGATTGATTCTCCTGATTATTGTCAGTTAATATATTTAGCACGTTAAGCTGCAAATTGTGGCAAGAGTGTCAAAAAATAGTCCCACCTAAGAAAACTAAGGAAATTCACAATCGAATTATAGGATTGGCTGTGTATCCACCATCTCATTGATTTCTATAGGATTTTATTTGGATTTGCAACCTGTTTTAAATTGAAAAAAACACTGAAACCGCTCGAAATGCGTGCTATTTATTTATGCGGACACGACACGGTTTGAACTACACAAGAACGCTGACTGGCGGTCTGAGACAGAGCTAGCTACTTCTCGGTCACGGATGCTACCCGCAATATTAGATTTGTACGAGTGAGCGGGGAAGAAAATGTTCAGTTCCGGGATCTCGGACTTTCCAAGCAGGCAGCTTTAACCACTGCACCAACCCCCTGCCCAATGATTGTACGATAGAGATATAAAATTAGAATTGTAAGCACGACACAATGTTGGTTGAATTTTGAGCCAATGTCGCAGACGGAGGACAACATTAAACCACCATTGGATCATAGTCTCTTGTTTGCTGGTGATGGTGTGGTACAACATAGACAATACATATGTAAACACATGTCATGTCACCTATTAATCAACATACAATTATATGATAAGCTACACTTAAATCAATATTTAGTGGCCTGTGTAATGCTATGCCACATACAATAAATTGTATCTAGACGTATGCTATGCCACATGTAAGTGCATCTGGAAGTGTGTGATATGCAACATACAAGTAAATATTTAGGTGTATGCTATGCCACATACAATCCAACATGTGACTTCTACAGACGTCAGATTATAATGTCTGAAGTCGGTCCCCGCGTTGAAAGGGTTAAGTAGGATTCTTAATTTTAAAGTGCAGATGTTGAGATGATGTAAGATGTAGGCTTTATAAAACTAGTATAGTATATCCACTTAAGTGCTCGTGTATCATGCAGGCATGGCGGTCTGGGCATTGACCTAAGTCTCTGCAGCACCTAAGTATGAAATTCGTGCGAAATTATATGCGCGCCTTCCTCATTAATATCGCCGGTCATCCCAGTTCAACAATAAATTATTAGTCACACAAACTGTCACTTAGACCGATTATGCTATGAACAACTGCGGGTGCATGCTAATTGCTGGTCGGATCAGCTACAGACGAACCAATAGCAGAATTGAATTGACTTCGTACTAGATATTTGTTATTAATAGCTCATTCTTATGTGCATTATTATCGTTATTATAATGAAGCGGACGCTATGTAAAATAATATATGAGAAATGGTCACATATACACATCAAAATAGTTTTACTTATAATGATATATTTTTGCTTGCGACAATATGTTAGGATCATAAAAATACGGTGTTAAATATATTTTAAGCCAAATAATGTCACTGGAAATGGATTATATAGTTAGGGGTAGATGCTCACTTAGACAAGTAACTGAATTTAGAAGATATAAATTTTCAAAAAATAAGAATATTTTCGATATTTGATGCAGGAAATCGCGTTAGCAATTCCAGCTTCAAATAAAAAAAATACAATTGAAAAAAAATCAGCAGGACAAGGGTTGCACATACAAATCAACAAAAGCACAATGACCTGCTGCATGTCACATTGGCATTTCGACCCATATCTACACCATAAGCTTACGTGGAGCTGTTTTGTCGCTTAAAATTTTGTCTGTTAAAATTCTAAAGCATTTCAGGAATTATACATGATTGTTATCTATTTTGAAAAAATATAGCAGTTGATAACAATCACATTTAATTGGAAAACGAAACTATATCACATCATAATCAGTACTCTGTAATTTCCCACTTATCATTTTGGAATATAGAATGAATTTGATGCGTTTCTCAAGTGGCAACAGAACAGCTTCATGTAATGTGAATCTGGTACACCACAACGGCAATCATTGTTAATGATCTGATATTGTACATTAGGCTGATTACAATTTTCGTTTTTAACCCTCAAAGCGCCTATGTATTTTTATATGACCCGAGAGAACAAAAATATTTTTCATTTGAAATCATCATAAATGTCTTATAGTTGGCTCGCTCTGATACATTTCAGTATCTATGTTATGGCCATTCTAAACAGCTATTGTAAATATTTTACTCATTCAGTGCGGGGATCGACTTTGGATGTCATATTCTGACGTCTAATTCAGTCCCCGCACTGACAAGGCTATATGTTATGCTCATACTAGTAAATTCGTTACGGATAATCACTGCATGGTATAATTAAAAAAACAGGTTTTATTATACTAAGTTTCGCTTTATTAAAAAAACACGATATTCTGGGATATTTTTATGCTGCTCGTAAAAAGATAAAAATAAAAAGATTAGTCGGTCCAACAGTCGGTATTCCAACCCCGACCAAACGAATTATGGTTCAGCCTGTCACATGACAAGATCGGTCAATCATCGCCGTCATTCAGTTGTTATTTAAATTAGGGGGAAAAATATGAGACTTGGGCCGAAAAGTTTATCTGTTTATATCTGACCTAAAGCTAAACAGCTAGATACTCTAAAACATAATATCTTAAAGTTATCAAGATGATAAACCTTTACAGCGCTGAAATATTTGTGCTAAAAACCATGGTGACCAAAGGTTTTTTTATAATTTGAAATCATCATAAACATGATAAATGTTTTAGTTAGCTAAGAATACCTATGTTATGGCTCTACGTTCATTAGAAATATTTTTATACGTCAGAATCTGACGTCTACAGACGTCAGATTCTGACGTATACAAATGACGGTCCCCGCGCTAAAAGGGTTTATCTCGGATAATTGTTTTTTTTCTACCAGACAGGTATGTTTGCGTAGAGGAGACCGGGGCTAGTTAAAACGCGTTTCAGAAAATGTTCTGTGAACCTTAGTCTTAGTGTCTTATTAATAAAATAGGCATTAAATATCATCATTAACGGCAAATTTCATTGAGCCAGACACAAGTTACCTATGTTGAAGGCATCATGGTTTAAATGTGACATAACTGACTATGTGCATATTACCTTGATTTCCAATGTTTCAACAAACCCCATATGGACAAAGCCACTTTGTATCGATCCTTCCTCAAATCAGAACATTCCAGACAAGTGCAACATTAACGTATCTATCCGGGCATATGTGTACCTATCCATCATTAAAAGCCGTGGGTGTGTGTAAACTCCATAGTAAGTGGTAATGCCACACGAAAAAATAGGTTACATGGCGAAGAGTTAAAATGTAACAAGTCAGCTTGTGGGTCCTTGCCTTTGTCTGGGTCCTTGCCTTTGTCATAATACATCGGGGTACACACACACAGGAAGATACAAGGAACACATCGAACGCTTTGTTTAAAAAATAAAACACGGATAATTCTATAATTTGCGGAAACACAGGGCGAACACAGCGTTCGTTAATGGCGGCTCAAATCTGCATAAAAATGACACGTAGGTCATTTTTTCAGCTAGTTTACATAGACGTTGTCCACGTTTTTTCCAAGCTAAATACACCAATTAGAAGTATATTTCAAAGGGTGCACGGGAACCCAATTTTTGACTATACTACAGGGATTTTTATCTGGTTGTGTCGCATTTTTTGTCAATTTGTGTTTTGGCTTTAGATTATGGGACTCATTAAACAATTGCTCATTGATGAAGATATTTTTTCACATTGAATCTTTGCATATGGTGCTTGCTCTACGCCAAGAGAAGTTTGTGAGGCTAATGTGATCGGTTGATTCTGCTTTTATTATTGACATCTAAAACAGTGAAAATGTAATACTTGAGAGGGGAGAAATATGTGTGTTGGCCTACGCACCCACAACTTCAAATGGGTGAAAATGAATCATACTTATTGAATTCGAGACTAAACATTTGCCAATCCTTTTTGTTAATAAAATATCATTTATCCATACAAAACATTTGAAATTACAATTTGTATGCACAAAATAACATTCATACTGAGAAAAATAAAATATTTCACATTAATTCCTTGATGCTATATTTCTTCATGTGCATAGTTATGTTGTGTATTATTGTTGTATTGCTAGCGAAGGCTTGAAAATAAAACATATGATATGATAAAGGTATCATGTAACGTGTTTGTGTCTTCGTGCTTAGTAGCTGTGGCGCTATGCTTAGTCTAAAAAACACGAGCACATGCCAAGTTATCTTACATCACGTCCCCCGGCGAAAATGTAAAAGGAGAAGGTGTTCTAGATACTATAGCAGTTTTTATTCTGTTTAAATGATGTTTAAGCATTAATGTCATTCCTAAAATAATTCTGTGATTTGACCTGCTATGTAGTACAACATATTTAGAGCGGTTATAGTCGATCTCAGCACTTAATAGAGTTAATAGAGTTCCTATTTGCGTGACAATCCAGGAAAAATAAGACGTCGAATCAATTTGATGCTGTGACAGCGTCGTAGATGATGAACCAACAGTGAGTCAGCGTATTCTGTTTGTCCAGTAATATCCCCCTGATGAATTTATTCAAACTAGACTTAACGTCATGGTGATAATGCAAATGTGTTTCTTAAGTATGCATGTATTTCATGGAATAGGATATATTAACATGATTATTCAAAATTGCTAAACGAGCTAAATAAGGGAGCTGAAATATAATTAAAACTCACGCTGAATTGATAACATGACCTCAACGTCAATGTGATGATACAAGAGGGTGTGCAGTCCATCCAACCCTGCAACCGCCCACGTATTTCAATTGCGTTTTCACTGTGCAGGCCTGGTAACAGCTGGACAATCTCCAGAAAGCTCCACGATGGGCACATAGAAGAGATAGAGGCAACTGGGGTACAACTAAAACGAGAAACATATGCATATAGTGGTCTATAACTTCAACCCTTTCAGCGCAGGGACCGTCTTTATACGTCAGAATCTGACGTCCCCGCACTGAAATAATTAATCATTATTTTATAATGGTCGTAGACCCATAACATATGTATTCAAATGAATCAGAAAGAGATAACTAAGAAATTTATGAGGATTTCAAATTAAAAAAAAACTTTGTTTTCCATGGTTAATACAATAATAAATCAGCGTTGTACGTGTTAATATCTCCTCGTTCATATTCATCACATGAAAAATACATTGACATGAATAGGGCTTTAGGCACATATTTTGTTTTGTGCAAATATGGGCCAAACTGGGATTGTGAAATGAATGAGATGGCCCGACTGCTTAAAGCCGAGCACGCTACCGCTCAGTCACAAAGCTCCCCACACTATTGAGCGGGGAGGAAATATAGTGTTTCTTGGAAACGTGAAGGCCAGAGCGGGCTTCGATCCCGCGATCTCCGCTTCCCAAGCAGACAGCTTTAGCCACTGCACCACAGTCCGTAATAACAGACTCTGTGTGCGATACAGAGTCTGTAATTATTGCTATTCGTAAGGTTATGCCCCAAAAATACGGTGCGCATCCAATCGATTGCGCATCAAATATAAACATGCGTGCTTGATGACTGTCTTTTATTTAAACTGAAATTAACAGCTTTACATCTCATTTGAAAAATGCCTTAACGATGTCATTCAAGTCTCCTTTTTTATATGCGTATATTATCTTTGCATAGGGTAACCCTTACATTTTTGCAGAAAATTGGCCGAATCAATGTTTATTTTCGGGTACACATGTAGGCCTACCGGTGAAAATCGCTGGTCACCCGTATTCCGTTGTGCATAGGGGCCGGTACACGCCAAGATACGATTACCCTTATTATTCTCACCTAAGCGTTACAAGAAAAATCAGTCTCATCCTGGAATGTCGATCAGCGAAAGTTATCGGGAATTGGTTATTTTTCATCATGATGGGTGATCGCTAGAATTGAAAAAAAACTTTGTAAAATTCTTAGTAATATGCCGAAATACTGTTGTTTGTGGATTTAAACGACACGAATTACATTGCATTATTACGCTATAATTATGTGTCTAGGCCTACACATGCATTATATTAGCATGACATACTGTACAGTGAAAGTCAGTGTGTAGTATCGTACGATGCTACTCAAAATCATTATTTAAAGTCAATTGAATTGTACAACTATCATGATTTACCATTACAGTGTCCACTACTGTTAGCTGATTTATTATCATTTGTAGCGTTGTAGCGCGACGAATCCGGTAGAATTATATTTATTATATTCACAGCAATACAATCATGGCGGAAATTATTATTGAAGAAGTTTGGCAAAATACAAAAATCAAATATTGTTTTTCAGAAGCACTACAACTAAAAACAGTGTAGACTGAAATTTTGAAATTTATGTATGCTGGAGGGGAAAGATTGCTTCGTCAATTTGCCAAGAGGTTTAGACAAAAACCTATGTTATATTCTAGATTAACCAAATATATGGTTAATGTATAGTTATATGCTCCCTCCCTTACTGAAGGAAGAGGTATGAAGTTTGTTACATCTTATTTAATCACAACTCACTTACTCGACCCACTCATGTTCAATTCCTTGAAATATAAGTTCAAATTGGTGATTTCTTTACAATTGTTGTGAAAAAACGTTGGGAATTATCTCATGAATTATCTCATGAGTTGTTTAAAAAATTAAATAATTACATGTACTTTGTTTACATAATTTAATTATGTCTGGCACTTACCACCTTATGGTAAATTTGTTGTCTCCAAATTTGTGGAGGTTAGTCATTGATTGCAAAGCAACGAGACAACATTGTGCCAATAGGAAGGTAATCGCGTCATCTGGAGATTCCATGACGAACGCATTTAGACGTCAAGTGGATGACGTTTCATATTTATACTCATTCGGAAGTAGGCCTGTGGCTTACACGATTTTTAGATTGAGCTGGCCTTATTACCTGATTACGAGAAACTACATTACTAGACATGGACGACAGCACACACATTCTAAATCCCAGAAATAATGTACATCATTATTATAATAAAAATAAACTGTGTATTATTTTGTTTTATTTTTCTAATGATGAAATTAATAAAAAACATATTGAGAGCTCATATCTGAGAATTAAAAAACTGCATTATCGGCATTTCAAAGATTATATATATCAGCAACCAAGTGCTCTGGGTATTTTATATTTGTACACGGTTGTGTATGCAGGTAAGCTATGTAAACAAGCTGGAAATGAACATATTATTGTATTGATCATCCACCGCGTTCAGTCCATTTTACGAGATTATGATTTATCCTTGACCCATCAATCAATTGGACCTAGCAAATTCATGAAATTTTGACAGAAACCTCAGTTCATGTTAGAGAATATCGATTACAATAATTCTGAAGTATTTATATTGCTACAAGTTATATCAAGGAGATAAGCTAATTGTATTGAGATTATAGGTAAGCGTGATATAGTTCATACGTTGCTCATGAAAAAAAAAACATAGCATAAGCAAATGGAACAAGTTCTGACGCTAAACGATCAGTGAAGCGTCATTTCGGACTACAGCACCAGGGCCCCCGCCTATCGCCACATGATATATTTTGGATAAAGATCATCGATTGAGAATGGTATAATACATCACATAATGTGGTTCTCAGGTTTCATTTCAGACAATTATCACACGTGGGTATTTCGTAAGAATCAGTTAACCCTTTAAGCGCTGCAGTATATTTGTATTTACCATGGAGATTTGAAATAATCATAAATGTCTTTGATAGCTTTGTCCGCTTTGTTTGAATACCTATGTTATCATGGTTATGAATCTACTACAACCATTATAATTTGTTGAATTACTTCAGTACGGGGATCGACTTTAGCCCTCGAAAGACGGTCCCTGCGCTAAAATAGGAAATTTTCTTACATTGAGTTGGAAATTGTGGTTGAAATTCACATCTTGAGTGCGACAAAAAAGATAATAAATTAATTGAGCTGTGTGAACAATTGAAATAAAAAGAAGTCAAACCGGTTGTGCCCATGTCAGAGGTCTTGTCAAGTTAAAAAAAATCAGAAAACTTAGTGGGTGGGTCAAGCCTACTCTGATTTTTTTTGCGTGTTTTTTGTGTGATTTTCTGGTTATTTTTGTACATCCGTATTTTTAGATTTTTTTATTGACAGGGTCTTGTCAAGTTAAAAAAAACGAGAAAAAGTTGAATTAGCCAGACACCATCCACCCACCCCCCTATCCAGTTTTTTATTTTTTTTGAAACATTTATAACAACAAAAACAACACAAAAAAAAAAAAAAATCCGAGTTGAGGCTTGACCCTCCCACCAACTTCCAGAGTTTTTCTGTTTTTTTTCTTGTATTTGTTTTTAATTGACAAGACCTATTAAACCTCTTAGCTTGGCTATGCTCGCTGTAATCTGTTTTTTTTAACCGTTTAAATCGCAGTCATTGGGAGCTAAATGTGTGTTCGAACATCAATATTTGCTTAAGTTTTGTCTGAAATTAAATAAATATAAGGAATTTTCACCTTCTTGAGGTTTAGATTCGCGGTAGCGAGACACAACTTCGAGCCGCTGAAAATTTAAATAGCGATTTGTTTAGCGATTTAAATATTAACGTGGCCAGAAACGTAGATTTTTTTTCTCAGAAAAACTACTTGGTGCCACTCGCTTTACCGTCGAGAGCATGACAGAGAAGGTGGTGTGATATTGAGGACATGATTACATTCCATGTCCGTCAGAACGTAGGCTGTGTGAGGCAATATTAGGGTGGTAAAGATTACAAAGCAAGAACCCGTCATAAAATGACATGAATGATACGATCAGATTACAATAATAACATGGTTATGTAGGTTGATGTTCAGTCTGATTGATCTTCGCTGCAGGGTTAATCTAGGAGTATCGTGCGTACATCGAGCTGTGTGAGTGAGTGAGTTGGTGAGTGGGTGGGTGGGTGGGTGGGTGAGTGAGTGAGTGAGTGAGTGAGTGAGTGAGTGAGTGAGTGAGTGAGTGAGTGAGTGAGTGAGTGAGTGAGTGAGTGAGTGAGTGAGTGAGTGAGTGAGTGAGTGAGTGAGTGAGTGAGTGAGTGAGTGAGTGAGTGAGTGAGTGAGTGAGTGAGTGAGTGAGTGAGTGAGTGAGTGAGTGAGTGAGTGAGTGAGTGAGTGAGTGAGTGAGTGAGTGAGTGAGTGAGTGAGTGAGTGAGTGAGTGAGTGAGTGAGTGAGTGAGTGAGTGAGTGAGTGAGTGAGTGAGTGAGTGAGTGAGTGAGTGAGTGAGTGAGTGAGTGAGTGAGTGAGTGAGTGAGTGAGTGAGTGAGTGAGTGAGTGAGTGAGTGAGTGAGTGAGTGAGTGAGTGAGTGAGTGAGTGAGTGAGTGAGTGAGTGAGTGAGTGAGTGAGTGAGTGAGTGAGTGAGTGAGTGAGTGAGTGAGTGAGTGAGTGAGTGAGTGAGTGAGTGAGTGAGTGAGTGAGTGAGTGAGTGAGTGAGTGAGTGAGTGAGTGAGTGAGTGAGTGAGTGAGTGAGTGAGTGAGTGAGTGAGTGAGTGAGTGCAAGATACAGCACTTCACACTATATGTCATCAGAGCCAGCCTATCTAGCTGCGTAACCCAGGGGCAACGTGTAAGAATCCCTTGTCAACAGGCTGTACAACATTATGCTTTAGGCCTATTCAGACGTATGTATTCATAGCATTATAATGGAGAAGAAGATGTATGTCGTCGTCAATGTATTTGATTCACACCTTCCTCATATTTGTTTATTTATTGACGTTATTGGATTATTGTAAAATTGTGTCATTATTGTATAAATATTCTAACGATTACATCTTCAAATACAAGCACTTATATATTTGTATTGCCAATATGCTGCTTTTCTCAAGCTTGATCTAGCCCCGCTAGTTCAAGGACAGACCGAATATGCGAGCACCAGTTTGTGAATCCAGTGTCATCTAGCTCTAGTAGCATATCGTAGGCATTTCTGTCAGGGTGGTTCTGTGATAGGTCTAGAATTCTACACCAATATTCACATCTTTAATATGCTGCCTGATAATCAATGGAAACCGTTCTGTGTGTCACCATATTTATTGCAGGAGTAGGTGTTTGCTTTCTAACACCCAGAGTTGATTATATAATTTTTAGATGTATTTTTTCCAAATCATTACCACTATCACCGGTATACCAGATATCACTTGCATACTCTAATATGGGCAGTATTTGACAATCAAAAGTTTTGAACACAATAGCAGGTGACAAATTACCGACCACAAGACGAGGTTGCTTGTGTAGAGAAAAAAAACTGCTTGACAAGCTTGGGAATCGAGTTGAAGGAAAGTTTCTTCCAATACATTCTTAGGATATTTAGTGCTATATACAACCCCACGGTGTAAAGTAGGAGGATGACGGGGAAAATGTTGGAGCATTGACGTCAACGCCACGCGTAGGAGCTTCCTGCGTCACAGCAATGTGACATAGCAAGCGATGATGCTGGCCACCACACGTACCACATTTTTCCTTACAGGAAAACTGAAGATGTCCGGTATTTAAGCAGGCATAACACAAATCTATGATGATAAAATTCGTCTCTTCTTCTGCGATATGGCAATTGTATAAATTGAAAACATTGAGATACGGAATGATATTCACTGCACAGCACACAATGAACAGGCGCGGTTGGAGCCGCACTGTACAATGTAGCAACGGCCGGTCTGTGAGACTCGAGGGGGGGGGGGGGTAAGTTGTGCACGGCCTGAAGATTCATGTGTCCTGCTAGTGTAACAAGAAGCGTGGTCACGTCGTTTTAGCTCTTCATGTAGACTACTTGAAAGATAGTCCAAGTCACCTTCCTTTCCGAGACTGTTACGCGCCCACTCCAGCCGGCATTCCATGGGCAGCTTGCCCAGCACCATGGGCGTAAGCAAAACCCCGTATTGGTTCCCTTGAACACCAAACATCTGTAAACTTCTAATGTGACTGTGCAACGTGTTATACAACTACCACAAATCCGCCGTAACATTCGGTGAAGGGAGGTGATAAATTGTATAACTCCTCCACATGACAGAAAATCAGTACTTACAGCTCTCCGAACAGCTCACTCAATATGGTGATAGCACTATCATAATGGTCAGCAGTAACAGGGAGTCCTTGCACGGCCGCCAAAGCTGAACCCGACAAAAGAGATATCAGGTATGTGTGTGGTTGCTGTTGTGGATGTGCGCCTCACACGAACCCCAAGAGTGGGCCCAGGCTTTGATGTCGCCCGTAAACTTGGGCAACTCCAACTTCGGTAATCACGCCGATGAACCTCTGACACATTTGACTTCAGCAGCGAGTCTCCTGGACTAGGCAAGCTAGTAGTGGGCGGTAGAGATGTCGTCTTAGCTTCCATAAATTGTATCGCTCGTACATACACTGGCTTATAATTCTCCAGAAATGCAAAAGCCTCCTCCACTTCACCGACAAGACTGCGCCAATATGGTCGATCATAAGAAGATCATTGTTAACAGTGACACAAGACTCCACACCACGAGCAGGGAATTAACTTGTTTTATTGCATATGAAACAACTGCTCTTGTTGAAGACAGACGGAAAAGTGACAGATTATGAATACACAAAACAAGAACCGGAAGTGTCTGAGATCATGTGACCCATCACGAGTTCCATGTATCACAACCACGAACGGTGTCAACGAGAATACATTATTCTGGCGTGACTTACTTTCTTCCGTTTTTTTTTGGAAGAATTTATATTATACAAATTTTACAATGCTACAAAGGTGACTTTAAAATCTTTTTATAAAGTTATGTTGTGAAATATATGTTAAGTTGAAAAGTCATTTAAATATTTCGACTTTTGCCGGATTCTTGTGGAACGTCTCGGTTGTTGGGGTACATCGGGGGCAACACTGTCGTCATCAGAGTCCTCTTGACTAAGTTCACTGTATGTCTCTAGGGTGACTTCACTTATGGGCGGCCAATATTATCAGCATCAGGGCGAGAACTGTTCACATCTTCGGTTGCGGGGAGGGATAGCACATCAGGGATAGCAGGGATTGGCGGAGGCGTCGGACAGATTTTAGGGTTTGAATCCCCCTCTTCGTCAGAGGTGTCACTACCTCTTCTGTGACGAACAGGGAGCTCACACAAACTGGACACTTTGTAACACTCTGATCTTTTCACTTTGTATGAGGTGCTACGGAGCTGATTACCACAGAACTTGCGTATGTAACACCAGTTGTCATCCACTGACACAACAAGATAGCGATCACGTGCACGAGACTTGTTGCGGTCAATATGTAGGTATACCAAGTCTCCAACATCCACTAAGACGACACCTGGTCTTCTACATGAAGGAGTTTTAGCCTTTTCATTGTATGGGTGATTGATCTTTCGACGCTCATGCTGGGATGTTATTACCTCGAGATCAGAGATTGGTAATTGAGAGTTTGTGAATTGATCTCGTTGACACCACAGCTCACGTGCTGACAGACCATTGCTCCGTATCCGGGAATTTAGAAGAGCAACAGCCAGACATAAGGTCAGATCACTTACACTGCCGCGTGCTGGGTCCTGTCGTAGGATTTCATCCTCTAACTCTTGGACTGCCTTTTCAGCCACAGGATTTTTATTAGGGTTTTTCACACGGCCGACTTCTATGCACATTCGGTGCAGGCGTAAAAGATCGTCTTTTGATAAGGCCACAAATCCAGGGGCTGGATCAGTACGGATAACTGCTAACGGTCCATCCAGGGGACGCAGATCGACACAGAGTCTAATGAGTGCGGACCGTAATGAACAGCGTTGTTCGGTATCAATGAAACATGCGGCCGTGTAGGAGGTTACAGTTTCACGTAGCACAAAAATATTTTGTCGTTCACGTTTTATTACGTCAGCAGCGAAAGAAATGCCAACTGCTGTTGGGGGCTCACAGGTGGATTGCTCTTTTAGACTATGGGGAATGGTTTAAAGGGACGCACACAAATGACATGACTTGGAGATACGTTCAATAGCCTTATCCATACAGATTGCATAAAAATAGCGATGGGCTACAGCCTTTAACTGATGACACTTGGGGTGGTCCAACCGTATATGAAGCGCACTTAAAAGGCCATCAAGGACCTGCCTGGGTACGATGATACAATCTCTTGCGGGAGAAAGTGGTTCCTCACGCCGGACCACTAACAGCCCATCCTTTGCTATGGTTGCGACGTTGAGGTATTGCTTCACATCTCTGATATTGGTGAGTTTCTTTGAGGGGCGTGTACCTTGTGTCAGGTGGGCATGTGTCCTTCTGAGATCTGGACACTCTGATTGTGTGACATGCCAAGCTGATCTACTAGTGAACAGGGCTGCGGCTAGGCCGGATATTATCTCTTGAGTGGATGCTCGTCGAACTACAGAGTCTTCCAATTTTGATACAAATGTACATATTTGACACGACTGGCTGTCACAGTCCGAGGCGTTACGGCTAGCAAAATCAGATGGCACATTGGCGGATCCAGCCAGGTGTCGAACAGTCGCTTGATATCGGCTGACAGATGACAAGAATGTAGATACACGGGGGCTGGCAGAAAATTCGCCTCTACATAATTTCTCAAATGCTTGAACGCATGGCTTACTGTCAGTGAGAATACATGTTTTATGGTGTGACTGTATGATATATGGACTAAAATGTTTAATAGCGGCCGCTATGGATAACGCTTCGATTTCGCAAGGAATCCATGACACCTGACGTTTGCGTAATTTAGCGCTAAAAAACGCAGCTAATCGAGGCTTTCCATTTTTAGTGGTGTACATAGTGGCACCGATACCGTGTTTTTTGACAGCACCATCAGTTACGATCCAAAGCTGTGCTTCAGGTTTCGGGAGTGAAATTGTTTTATTCGAGGAGAGTGATGCCTGAGCATCGACAAATGCCTTACGACTTATGTCCGACCATTTGAGCTTGTCCTGTGACTGCTTTCCAGCGACAATGTCATCAAGTGGTGATAGCAACTCTGCGCAATTAGGGATCACTCTTGCAAGGACTTTGTATAGAATGCGGAATTTGATAGAATGCACTACTAAGATCAGAAAACTACAATGTGTTGCCATCTGGCAATTGTTCGCAAAGTAGAGTCAACATCAGGCATGAGTGACGGTTGTGGCTTACTATATCGGCCCACATCCGAAAACGCAGTGACTAGTCTGAAACCGCCTTTAGGTTTTTTTACGAGAAAAGACGGATTTAGGTATTCTGCAACGACCCCTACGTCTTCGGGACGCTTGAATACGCCTAATGCTTCTAGTTTATCGAAACTTTCTTGAAGTTCAACTAATTTATCCTTTGCGTATTGAGGGACACGGCCTTTTCTCTGTGGGGGTTGTACGGGTCCTATATTGACCACTGCCTTAAATTGACCTGTGGCACCATTATAACCTTTATACTCAGGATCGAATACCCCGTCAAATTTGAGAAGTAGTTTTTGGAAACGCTTCCTCACGTGTGTGTCAAGAGTGTTGTCAGGATCAATTTGAACCGCATCAGAATGGTTTTTATTCAAGGTAGTTTTAGACTCCGTGAAAGGGTTATTAGGTTTATCGTGACATTCAGTTGCCACAGGTGTCACATGACGTACCTGACAGAAATGTTCACCGCGACGTAGTCTTAATGGCTGTGTAGTCATATTTGGTATGCGGAGTATGTTGCCAACGGAATTAGTGACCACTGGCTGTGGCCATACTTCGGACATTTTTTTCCTATGGAACAAGGGGAATCAATTCGTGGCTCCAGAGCAATACCAGCATCGTTACCGAACGATGCCGGCATTTGCACCTCAATGAAGTCCCCAGGCCACACGGTTGTGTCTGAGGAAGGAGCACGGAGCAAATGAGCATGGGTGCGCCGGATGGCATTTGGCCCTGGACTTTTCCTGTTCGGACCATACTGATATACTGTGTCACCCTTAAAAGTAATTTCTCTTTTAGCTGGGCGTACAGTGACATCATTTACCTCCATAAACGGCACTCCAGCTGGGATATCAACATCTTAATTTTCCACAACTAGAGCCTCTAATATATACTTATGCCTGTCTCTAGTAATAGTCATATTTGTCTCTCCGACAACAGCTAGTGGCGAAAGGCCATCAGCTTGTAGGGCAATCTGGTTAGACCTTAATATTTTAGCATCCACGCTTTGGGCGGTGGATGAGCGAATCATGTTGGTTTCTGCACCAGAATCAATTGTTAATTGTATCGAATAGTGACCAGAAAATGCGCTGAAACAGGGAGACTGCTTCACCTGGACACGTCGTGACGATGCGTGTATCTCCAGTAACTCCTCGCTATCCATGTTGTCGCTGATATTTTCTTCAACTGGCGGTTGGAGAATGACGCGGCTTTACTGGGTGCCGAGCGCATCACCCTGGCATCCTCACTATTCTGTAGCTCATCTAATAAAGTGTCTGTGAAATTTCGGCTTTAATCGAAGCTAATGTTTTTGAACGCAGCTCGGTACCATAACGCTGCTTCACTAGACGAGGTAGGTATTTATTTACGAGGCTTAACCACTGGAGAACAACAAAATTTTCAAGTGACGGAGACAATTCTTCGTCCTCTTTGGGGTTTTCCAGATGGTGTGTTATGCCCCCGTTGACTGCAAGCAAGTTATCTTCAACGAGCGCCATTAACCGTTGGAACAAGTCTTCGGTTCGCTCGTCGGGCTCAAGTTTAATGTCCGAAAAATCTAGGAAGTGGGCTCCAGACGACTGGAAACCATAATGTAAGCGGATGGACTGCCAAATATCAGATAACGAAGTGGAATTCTTAACAATCGTATTACGTGAGATCACAGGACAATAGTTTGCTATTTGGCCAAGCATTAACCCTAAAAGGCTGACTTTTTGCTGAGCCGTCTTCCTTTTAGCCTCTGCCACAGATGACCCGTCATCTTGTAAACCACGAAGTGCTGCACTTTTAGACTTTTTCTTCCATTTCAAACCATCGACTAAGAAAAGAGAGAAGTTCTGGTCTAGCGACAGCGGGTATTGTAAATTTTGCTTCCAATTTTCAATCGTAGTGACTGTTTCTGTCTTTGTTAAACACCATTGTTTCAGTGCGCAGTGTGTACTAGCCATGATTTTAACACTAATACTTTTAGGTCTAGATTAAGAGACTGAAGCTATCTAGGCTAGCATAGAGACAGGGTACACTAGTCTAGTCGCTACAGTAAATTTACAGCCTTTGTTCAATAGAAATAGGCAAGGGAAAAATCAAATTAATTTTATCCAGGTAATGTATGTACCTGACTGCTGTTGCGCCGTTTGCGGACAGTGTAGAGACAATGAGTCACTGGAGAATGGCATTCACAAATTCACAGCTGGTAGATAAACTTTTTCACCACAATTTGCTAAGTAGGCTTACATTAAGTACATCGCGGACGGTGAAGAAATGCCAATAAAGTGAAGACATTCGACCTTCAAGACACAGGACAGGTCACACGGCCAGGCCCTGAGTCGGTGATTGAACTTGAATCTTACACAGACACACTGCACACAGTCTATAACTTATTTGCTGAAATAACGTGAGTTCTTTCGAAGCGCTGCCACCACGCCAATATGGTCGATCATAAGATATCATTGTTAACAGTGACACAAGACTCCACACCACGAGCAGGGAATTAACTTGTTTTATTGCTTATGAAACAACTGCTCTTGTTGAAGACAGACGGGAAAGTGACAGATTGTGAATACACGAAACAAGAACCGGAAGTGTCTGAGATCATGTGACCCATCACCTGTTCCATGTATCACAACCACGAACGGTGTCAATGAGAATACAATATTCTGGCGCTGGAACCCGCCGTCGTGTCCGTAATCTTTCCCTGACACACCTCTAACTCCTCACTATAATTTATATAGTCATCCGTGGCGACTTGAACCTCAGAACACGGGAGAGGGCTTACTGGGTTGGCCAGTAGACCTAACTATTCAATCTTACCAGTACTGAGCTTAAGCCATGTCCTCAATGTCGTTCTTCTCTGTAACAGCGCATTCGAAGGCATGAAGCGGTTAATTCACCGTACTGAACACAAGTACTATTCACCGTACTGAACCTCTGCGTTTGAACAACAAATAACAACTTCAACCAATCAACTCACACCACAAGTGGACCAAGAGCCAATGTTGCTCCAACATTGGCTCAAGGCCTTCCATTCCCCAATGACAGCGTTACAGCGGTTGATCACAGGCGAGTGCCAACACCACGCCGTGGTAGGCACAATATCCAACACACATTATTTATATTTGTCAGCTTTTTCCATCTCGTTATCAACATAGTAGAAGTTGTCACATTCTGACGCATGACGTTTGCTAAATATGATAACTGTTGTTTTAGGAATGCTGGCTATAATATGCCACATGGAACCATACTTATACAGGGCAGTTAATTGCTTTTGCAATTCATTAGCAGAATATGAAAAAAGGACAAGATCGTCTGCAAATAACAAGTATACAATTAATAAGTGTCTACGGGGATACCCTGACATTTATCAAATGATTTGAATAAATCCTGTAGAAATTGTGTAAATAATTTGGGGCTGAGCATACAACTTTGCAGGACCATCTATATAAATATCTTAATGAACATAGTTTGTTAACAGCTAAAAACTCTGGTTTTAAACAAAAGGATATACTGTTAATCAGCTTTTGTCATTAGTACAGAAACTATACTCTGGTTTGGATAATAAAGAAAGCGCATTCCTAGTGTTCCTGTTCATCTCCAAAGCCTTTGATAGGGTAGGGCATGATGGCCTTTTGTTTAAATTAGAACAATTAGGTGTTTCTGGGCTACTGTTAAATTGGTTCGAAAGCTACTTGGTTAATAAAAAGCAAAGGGTCGTATTAAATGACCTGTGTTCTGAAGTGAGTGACGTCGAAGCAGGCGTACCACAGGGCTTTATATTGTGCCCATTGTTATTTCTGGTCTATATAAACGACCTTGTTACGGACCTAAAATGCGACCCACATCTATTTGCTGATGACACCTCACTTCTACACATTTTTACCAATCCTTCAACTTCAGCATTAAAAATAAATAGAGACCTGGGAAGAATACTTAGATGGGGACGTTTGCGGAGAGTCAAATAAAACCCTATTAAAACTGTATATCAAATTTAATCGACAAAATGTGGTTTACCCCAATATTATGTTTGATGGTACTATAATCAAACGCAGTGTCAAACATGTTCATCTAGGCCTCATTATCACGAGCAGTCTTAGCTGGCAAAGGAATATCGACAAAGCTATTACCAAAACCAACAGAATTATTTATGTTATGAGCAGTATCAAAATGAAATTACCACGTAACTCGCTTTGTGCTCTTTATAAAAGCATGCTGTTGCCTGTTACCGAATACTTTGACATCATTATTGACAACTGCACAGTCAGGGCAGCCTTAGCTCTTGAAAACATTCAGCGACAGGCTGCGCGCGCCTGTACAGGGGCATATAGACACACCAGCAATGATCGTCTACTAGCTGAGCTAAATTGGATACCTCTACGCCAAAGGAGTACCAGACAGACAGACAGACAGACAGATGGATATTTTATTGACAGAAATAAAAGTCATTACAGACTTATTTGTCATAGTAATAAGAGAGATATATGTACATACATATACAAGAATGTTAATTAATTTTGGTAAAATCATATGACAATATACATGGTATGACAAACAACTTTAATCATGTGGAATTGCCATAATACAAACTGGGTATTTCGGTAATATAAATGGCTACTACTTAAAATAAGATTCAAAGGCATTGCCAAGATAACATGGGGGTCTATATATTTTTCCCGCACCAAAACCAGAGATAAAATATATCATACTAATTATATATAGTAGCAAAAAAGATACTCTGGAAAGCGTAGAAACCAAAAATATATACAAGTGCATAATTATGCTACAGTAACTAGAGTATGGAATAAGACAATAGTAAAAATTATATGGTATTTAAAAAAAAATATATATAATATAAAGCAGTACAATAAATGTGGCAATCCGCGAAACAGGTAGCTACGAGTCGCTATGATCTCGTGGATTGCCTGATATTAACCTGTTAACTTAACAACTAGTAACAGTAATGATGGCGTTTAATAATTATTTCACCAATTCACACTGAGCATGGCCCTCGCACAAAAAAACATTACATCTTCTTTTAATTCACTATATTGTTGAATTCATACTAACGTATCAACCATAAACTGTTGATGATATCACTTGATGATATCCATGATGATATATAAGATCATACATGGGATAGCTCTTCATACCTGATGTTTATGTTTAAACCAGCCTTGCAGGACACCAAATTCGCTTTTTAATATCTTGCTGATGCGTGAATCCAATTTTACACGACACTCAGCTTTAGAGAACTTACTCTTTATTACATTTAACAAGTTACCATCTATGTTGATAATAGGTCGTTCAATCGGAGGACCGCATATCTACAATATTCAGGAAATATTCACAAATAATAATGTATTGGACAGCGAGATTAGTCTGCTCCACTTATCAGGGTTGTGCATATTTATTTAATCTGGACATAGCAGTTCATTATTGAACGTTAGTGAATCATAATCTTCTGAAACCCGCATATCTAATTAAGTCAGCATATCTAAGGTTTGTCAACAGTCATTACTGAGAGAGACTTAGACATCAATACATTATTAGACGTTACACTAAAGCTGGAATTGCTAACGCATTTTCCAGCTTTAGATGAGTGGGAAAGAATATTATCGATCAAACATATAAATCTCCTTAATTTAACTATTTTAATAACTGAGAATCTAATACTAGATATGTGAAATATATTAGTGGTACATTATTTAGTCTGAAATTTGAAAACGTATATATATATATATAAATATATATACATATATATATATATATATATATATACGGTCTTAGCAGCGCAAGGGTTAATATTGTACAATTAGTAGTTTGTAAATATTATTTTTTATGTCTGAAATATTATTAGAATTTCAAAGTATTAAAACAATTAAGCTTACAAATAAAGACATAGTGTCATGTTCACGTCCCTCGCAATGTTTTATTTGCATAACAAATTTATATTTAAAAGATTAGCCATTGAGTAAAGCGTATTTGGTTTCAGACCTCATGAATCGATTTTTTTTATCGCGTGCAGTGGCCAAATGACAGTGTCATCTGATTGGCCGTTCTTAGAATATTATCATGATAAGTTTAGTCTGTATGTGCACAAGTGTTGTATGCATTTAAGTTCTAATGATTACTCTCTCCATTCATTTCTCCATTAATTCCTTCCTTCATCAATCATTCATTCTTTCATTCATTCATTCATTCATTCAATTATTCATTCATTCATTCATTCATTTATTCCTTCATTCATTCATTCATTCATTCATTCATTCATTCATTCATTCATTCATTCATTCATTCATTCATTCATTCATTCATTCATTCATTCATTTATGCATTCATTCATTTATTTATTTATTTATTCATTTATAAATTCATTCATTCATTCATTCATGCATTCACTCACTCGTCCATATGGTACTTAGTGTGGAGACACAATTGCTTGTTAATCATTGAGGCAGAAGCTAAGGCTATCTTATCATTTTGCTATTTTTGTGTGATCATTATATATAGCGTGCACCACGCAACGTGGCAGTCTCCATCTAAATGACACAATCAAGCCTGTAATCAAATCAATACCAACATGCAATCAAACTAATACCATGCACATGTCAGAAATGTCAGTAAAAACCATCTGCTCCATCATGTCAGGTACGGCGTGTCTCTCAATTGTGTCTCAAGTGCGCAGCTTGACAATTAGCCTCCACAAAGTGAACACTTTTCCCGAGAGGTTCATTCACGTAATGCTGCATATCATGAGTGAAATACATATCAAATTTAAAGGTACATACTACCATTTAAAAGAGAAATGAGAATGATGCATACTTTTATACTTCGATGTCCAAAATAAGAAATACAGGAATAACATACAAATAAATAAATACAAGAATAACGTTTAATATCATCTATATTTATATTTCAACGGGTCGATGCGCAACCTAAAATGTAAAAGACACACAATTCTAGGCTATGGACACTTTGAAGGACACCAAGAACATGAAGGACCAAATTAAAAAAGCTGAACGAATAAATGAATGAATGAATGAATGAATGAATGAATGAATGAATGAATGAATGAATGAATGAATGAACGAACAAACGAGCGAACGAACGAGCGAACGAATGAACGAACGAACGAACGAACGAACGAGCGAACGAATGAACGAACGAACGAACGAATAAATAAATGAATGAAAGAATGAATAAATGAATGAATGAATGAATGAATGACTGAATAAATGAATGAATGAATGAATGAATGAATGAATGAATGAATGAATGAATGAATGAATGAATGAATGAATGAATGAATGAATGAATGAATGAATGAATGAATGAATGAATGCATGAATGAATAAATGAATGAATGAATGAATGGATGAATGAATGAATGAATGAATGAATGAATGCATGAATGAATGAATAAATGAATGAATGAATGAATGAATGAATGAATGAATGAATGAATGAATGAATGAATGAATGAATGAATGTTGTTTGAGCGACCTGTGTGCACATTCGTGACACATGATGTTCTGGAGAACAACTTGTAATGAGAAGAGAATCCAGACGACATTGCCTTCGCAATTCGAAAGATGTCTCCTTCCTGTCGTCATATTGCAGCAATGACTGTGCCGAAATCGACGTAACATTCACTCACTCCCTGAGCATCAAGTGAAAGCCCCAGTGTCCTGTCACATGTCCATCCTTTCATCAGATCCACATTTGGGAACAGGGAACGATCCTCATGTCTCCATGGCCTCCGGGTGCCTGCGTGCTCGCTCTCTTCGCCATTTCCGGTTCTTACATCCACGTTAGTTGAATGCTCTGTATCGTACATCACGTCTGACATGCTACAAAGTTAATTATTCTATAATAACGACTTCAGATCAGAATGTCGCGCTCCCATATATCAATTATGCCGTCGTAATGATGCATTGAGGTCCAGGCCTGAACCTAGGCCGTAGTGCTTCCATTGAAGAGGATTCTTATGATGCTGTAACCGCAGATAACACCCACTGGGCACACGACGTTGTTGTGCCGTTGAATCAACGTCGCATCAACGTTTGTTTCGACGTTGATTCAACGTCGCAACAACGGCGTGTATCCAGTGGGAAGCCGTGCTTACACAAAAAGACAAACAGCAGTAGATACACGTCTTTTTCGCATGTTATTTACTGCTTGTAAAAATAACAACTGTTTTTATTCCTTGATCATTCAAGCAGAACCGTAGTTTATTCCTTTTTTGTGCTATTGTTGTGTGATTAGCGTCCACTACCCAACATAACTGTCTGTAATCATACCAATATCACGTATCCCTACGTACCACAGTAAAGGTTGTAATCAAACCAATATCACGTATCCCTACGTACCACAGTCAAGCCAGTAATCAAACCAATATCACGTATCCCTACGTACCACAGTCAAGCCAGTAATCAAACCAATATCACGTATCCCTACGTACCACAGTCAAGCCAGTAATCAAACCAATATCACGTATCCCTACGTACCACAGTCAAGCCAGTAATCAAACCGATATCATGCACCTTTCATAATAAGTAATAGATTATAAGCATAAGACATTACAGTCTGTGAGCATGTAATACAAAACTAATCATAATAAAAAACACTGTTATATGTGCAAACGAAGTACCCGTCTATACGACGACAGGTATTATAAATACAAATACATAGAACAACCCGTTCTATATATTTGTAAGAATTGAAGAAAAAAAAGAGTATAGTAATTATTAGGAGGATAACATTAAAAAATAATAAATCACAAAGAATATAGAGGATTCACTAAAAACAAAAAAAATAGCTAGTTGTCTCATTGTTTGTCCATGAGTAGATGTAAATAAAGTTAATAGTTTAAACATGTTTGGCCGAGTTACAAAGTGTTGGGATAAAATATGTCTAAATCTGTCAGATATCGGACATTACAAAATACAATGGTATTCGTCGCCGAGGACGCCACAGGTACTACATAAACGTGCATTATACTTGTCAGCAGGACCAGAAAAAAAACATCTGCTCCTTAATGCCAGCGACCCTAGCCAACACGAGGCTTTCACCCAATGTTGGCTTACTGTTTGACCAGCGTCGCAGATGGCTGGCCAATATTGAGCCAACATTGACTAAACGTGTCGTGTCAGCCACGGTGTATTTCTTAATAGTGTGTTAAGAGTGAAGCTTAACAATTAGCCTTTCTAAATTTACCACTTACCAACTTATTTTAATTTTCACCCACTAAAAGCTGGATACCGTTACCTCATTGAAGCGTTCTTGAAACCCTTCTACCCTTAAAATTGTCTTATTAATATCTCCACCCACTTAAAGTTGTGTTCCGCTTTATGTGAGTAATAACATACCCCTTAAATTCATCTGTGAATGCACGGCTTGCTGGATTGGTCAATCTCCAGGAGGGAGGAGGGGTGAAGTTTTGACGCGCACAAATTATTTATTTTAACCCGGCTCCGCGGTGCCATGAAAATTTCAATTTGTATTACCTTTACAAATTATTTATTGCACGCAGCTTACGCCGGAATGTTTTTATTTCAAAAATTAGCAAACCCCCTCCCCCCCCCCTGCTGATTGTATGGTGGCCCCCTTATACGCCAAGTACCATATCTAAAGTGAATCATTAGTTAAACGAAGTATCGGGTATTACAAAACAAATATTGTTTACTTTCTCAAATATCTAGATTTTGTTGTGAGCAGTTAGAAAATCCGTACAGGCCGACACTGAAAATAGTTACTCGTATTGCAGCCAATATTATCAGGGCATTGAGCTGGCGACCGAAACTGTGTCCTCCGAGGAGTTAGACGGTGTATAAGCCATGCCCCCCCCCCCCCCCACACATACACACACAGAGAAGAATCTCATTGTAATAAATCCGGACGACACGATGTAGTAACAAGTAGTAAAATTGTTTATTTTGTGTCACATGTCATAAAACATAATATGCAATTTAATTTAGCTAAAGCATATATAACATTGAGCCGGTGTTCGGCTTATGAGACACATAACAAATTACTAGGTAAAATATTTTCATCTATTATATATAGTAAAAACAAGCTTGGGTGTGCAGTTCATTATAAACAATAATATATCATTAGCATTCAAATTAGTGAAATCAGTATTGAATTCTGCATATTTACTAACAAGTTCGACTCTTATGTGATCATAAATATCACATTCAATGTACTTCATTTACTTTGATCTCAATATATACATATACGTTGATCTAAATGTTTCATGGGCCGACATCACCTACCAGTCCCTACATGGAGAGGCAAAGTGCCACATGTTAGCATGAATAATATGCGACGTTCATGTCTTGATATGTTTAACTTCACATCATCTCCCGTTACAAGACTACTTTTAAAACATCTATATGTTATATATAATTTATTGCTATTTATAACATTTCGGTCGTTAAATAAATTATTTTTCCATGGTTGGAGGGGTACTGGGATGATTGCTAGTAGTAGTACTTTTCGCCCCCATCTGGGGAGGGTCATTAGGGATCTGTTCCGTCTGTTCAATGCTGTGTACGGCATTGTCCGGAAGGACTAGTCTACAGCAATCATCCAAGGGCGGATTGCCAGTGGCGTACCCTGGTTCCTCCGCTCAACAGCGGAGCCAATGCAGCACCCGCAGCAGTGCTGGCGCTGATGTAAGCCGTGGTAGCCTTAAATAACCGGCAATAGCGTGTTTGACAATAAGTCTCTCACGTGGGATGAATGGAGTTACCCAGAGGGAGTGATCCTTTCTATTGTTACTGTGGGGACTATCTGACCCGAGAATAGCGGAGCTGTGCGAAATGCCACATCAAGTTTTAGCATTAAATTGCACAGCGAAACTCAAGTTTCCGGCCGTCTAGGCATGTCTTGGGGTATATCCCCTAGACATGCCCAGAACCCCTTATTGGGCGAGCGAAGGAAAACGCTCTCAATAACCCACCATGCCCTATCACCACCACCCTCACATCATCATCTGTACATCATTAATTTCATCAATTGACTACAATTATCGTATTATAGTGTCACTTAAAAGACCTTTTGTACCGAAAAGTGACGTAAAGCAATGATTTACTACTACTCCATGGTTGATTTTCTGTGGTTTTTAATATGGGGAACTATTGTTGAATTATAGCTGGTGTGAACCTGGGTTGAATAACATTAAGAAAATCAAGCGAATTTCACCTGTAAATCTTGAGAACAATAATTATTCCCAGTTTTATATTCGATTTTGTGCCAAATCTAAATAAAATTAAAATACATGTCTAGTCAGCCGGCTCGCAGGCCAATGACATAATCTGCTCCACAATCTCTGACAATTTTTGACAGCTATAACTAGATATCCAGCCCGTCTTGCCTCGTGTAGCTATATTACTAGCAGTTGTTTGCACTTCTAGGAAAAAAAACTTATTTTGAACGGTATTAATCGCCTGTCTGTTCTCTGTTCCCCAGATGCCAGCACCATACAACAAAACAGGTGTTACCATACTGTCAAACAACTGCTTAAAACAATCAAATAATATAGCTGTCCGTTTGAACTCAGATAAGACTGCACCCAGTGCTCTTGTCGCATATTTTGCAATATGTTTCACCGTGCCTTGTAAATCTAAAAACTCATTAAACCACAAACCTAAGTATTTATATTCACTTGTTACATCTAAACCTATATCACCAAATGTAAAACTTGATACGGTTTGCTTTGTCCTTTTGCTCCTGAATGGATAACTTTACTCTTAGTTTGGTTAATTGTCAACCGCCATTTATGACACCACTGGTTCAAAACACTTCGTTGTAACTGGAGGTTACCAGTACCTGCATAACTATGTCACCTGTATATAGTAATAACAATTAGTTCAGGTCCCCAGCTGTAATTCCCACATTCAAATTCTTCATATCTAAAGCAAGGTCGTTTACATAAAAATCAAGACGTGTAGGCACTAAATTAAATCCTTGCTTGACACCAAAAATTTACATGAAATCATTATGTACATTGTCCGTTTACCCTAACTTTAAATGTGACGTCAGTTTACAATGATTTTATGACATTAAACATTTGTCAATGTTCACAATTTGAGATTTGAGACTCCTTCCTGGTGTGATAAAGCAACAATGACGAAATGAAATGACGAAATGACGAGATCGACGTAATATTCATCCCCTCTCTGTGCATCAAGTGAAAATCCGAACTTCCTATCTCTCATATTTTCTTCTTTTAATTAGATACGTATTGGCAAGTCTACCTGACAGTTTCCGCACTGCCCATGTCACACTTGAAACAAACAGGCCTTGGCAGATCCAACCTACAATGCACAGGGAACGACACACACTCTCTGTAGAAGTTATTGTATCCCCTTACTGGCCATCTATTTTTCGACGCCCACATTAAATCAGCATTGGGTGAATACCTCGTGTTTTCTGGGGGAGTATCCAGACGAGTATTCACAATTTGAAATCTCTTATTTCTAGTGTGATATTGCAACAATGACTGTGTCGAAATCGGCGTAATATACATTCACTCCCAGTGCATCAAGTGAAAACCCGAGCCTCCTCTCACATTTTTATCCTTTCATTAGATACGCATTGGCAGGTCTACATGACAATTTCTACACAGCCCATGTCACACTTGGATCAGACGTTCCTTGCAGGGTATTTATTTTCGTGTATTATTATACTATGTTAAATATATGTACGTACTGGTCACTTTAATAAACAATTACTTACTTACTTACTTACTTCCACTCACAAGGCACGGGAATGATCCACAATGCACATGTCATCATGGCCTCCGGGCGCCTGCGTGCACGCTGTGCTCACCATTTCCGGTTCTTACATCCATGTTAGTTGAATACCCTGGATCGTACATCTTGTCTCACACGGTACGGAATTAATTATTTTGTTAAAACGACGCAGAGTGAGGGCTTGGTACTTTAAGGGCCTAGTACCTTCTTTTCAATAAAACAGCTACTGCTTTACATCTTGTTTACAGCAAAGAAAATGTTGTCATGCAGCAATTAATATGCAAAGTAAATACATATATATGGGAAGAAATATATATATGGAATCTTCACTTCGATCAGATTTAAAAAAGACCACCTGGTTACATAGCCAATCCCTCTAGAACCAAGCGACTCGCATTCGCTCAGACAGATTCGCTTACAAAAGTTGATCAATAATGGACAGCCACCTTTCAGATGCAGGCTTACCTGCGGGAATTTTCACAATGGTACACAAACATAATACAAACATAAAACATAAGCAATTAGATAAGAAAATTGGCAAGTGCTTTCATGTTATTAGAACAACAAGCCGATACAAAATATGTTTTTTTAAACGTGTACCGGTATATATATTACATATAATCAGATACAGAATAAAAGTGATATTTACAAGAAACAGTTCAATACATAATTGGCACAAAAAGAAACGCAACGAATTAAAAATGATCTTATTTCGTGTAATTTAGTCAAAACCGTTCGATTCATTTAAATAATGTTGGTGTGTATGGCCCCTACCCGCATTTTGTGTTTTGGCCTCAATAACGGACATTGACCTTCAAATTTGATAAAGTCAACTTTTAAGGCCATGGGCCAGCTTACCATGATCCGAATATGCGAGTCATCTAAAATTAAGCAATCATGGGGGCTGTGGTGGGGGAAAAATAACCTTTTCAGATTTGTTAAAAATGATGGGCTTGGGAAAATGCCTCCTTTGACATCCTGAGCTTGTTTCTACATGTATAGCTATGGTGGAAGGTGGTCTGGCAGGGGTTCAAATTGCTAGAAAACAGGTCAGGAATACTGAGATTTAACACCAAATTTCAAGACACCGAATAACTTCTGATAGGCCACTACAGGAAAGATGACAACACATAATGCACTGAAGATCCCTGTGCTGTTCGGTACGTGTAGTTCTGCACAGGCACTAATGTTACGAAATATTAGTTATGAAATATTTTGAACAGTAACGTTACGCAGAAAAAGTGGTGTTGCGTTTCTTTTTTTGTTAACCCTTTACCCGCCAAATTATTCAATCGGAATTTTCTCCCACTTGAAGTTGTGTCTCGCTGACGCGATCCACAACTTCAAGTTAGTGAAAATTATTCAGATTTGACAAAATGGAGGTCAACTTTTTTCAAATCGTGCTGATTTATGTCACATTTTGGCTTTAACATTCTTAAAAGTCGGTACTGAATGTGGTAAAAATTGAGTGAAAAACCCAATATATTCGGCACCGGCGGTTAAAGGGTTAGGTTTACAATTCACACTGTAATAAGAGCGGTTGGAAGGCAGGCATGATGCTGATATGACTGGGACGATCGATGAGGGATGTGTCTCAACCCCACGAAATGCTCAATTCTTAGGGTGTCCAGGCCGAAAGAAAAAAAAACGTAGACTTCCAGTACACTCTAAAAGGCGAAACATTAGATAACTTCGGTTTTTGTATCAACCTTCTTTGAATTTGTTATGGCACGCATTTGCGTACGTACGTTCCCAATATCAGTGACTTGATCGACTAATTAAAGAGGTTAATATTGATCAATAGTCGTGATCAGTAGGATATGGTCTGATTATACCAGTAACCCATGATTCTCTCCGATTTATCTGTCTTTTTTTTCAAAATACATTCAAATTCTTCATATCTAAAGCAAGGTCGTTTACATAAAAATCAAGACGTGTAGGCACTAAATTAAATCCTTGCTTGACACCAAAAATTTACATGAAATCATTATGTACATTGTCCGTTTACCCTAACTTTAAATGTGACGTCAGTTTACAATGATTTTATGACATTAAACATTTGTCAATGTTCACAATTTGAGATTTGAGACTCCTTCCTGGTGTGATAAAGCAACAATGACGAAATGAAATGACGAAATGACGAGATCGACGTAATATTCATCCCCTCTCTGTGCATCAAGTGAAAATCCGAACTTCCTATCTCTCATATTTTCTTCTTTTAATTAGATACGTATTGGCAAGTCTACCTGACAGTTTCCGCACTGCCCATGTCACACTTGAAACAAACAGGCCTTGGCAGATCCAACCTACAATGCACAGGGAACGACACACACTCTCTGTAGAAGTTATTGTATCCCCTTACTGGCCATCTATTTTTCGACGCCCACATTAAATCAGCATTGGGTGAATACCTCGTGTTTTCTGGGGGAGTATCCAGACGAGTATTCACAATTTGAAATCTCTTATTTCTAGTGTGATATTGCAACAATGACTGTGTCGAAATCGGCGTAATATACATTCACTCCCAGTGCATCAAGTGAAAACCCGAGCCTCCTCTCACATTTTTATCCTTTCATTAGATACGCATTGGCAGGTCTACATGACAATTTCTACACAGCCCATGTCACACTTGGATCAGACGTTCCTTGCAGGGTATTTATTTTCGTGTATTATTATACTATGTTAAATATATGTACGTACTGGTCACTTTAATAAACAATTACTTACTTACTTACTTACTTCCACTCACAAGGCACGGGAATGATCCACAATGCACATGTCATCATGGCCTCCGGGCGCCTGCGTGCACGCTGTGCTCACCATTTCCGGTTCTTACATCCATGTTAGTTGAATACCCTGGATCGTACATCTTGTCTCACACGGTACGGAATTAATTATTTTGTTAAAACGACGCAGAGTGAGGGCTTGGTACTTTAAGGGCCTAGTACCTTCTTTTCAATAAAACAGCTACTGCTTTACATCTTGTTTACAGCAAAGAAAATGTTGTCATGCAGCAATTAATATGCAAAGTAAATACATATATATGGGAAGAAATATATATATGGAATCTTCACTTCGATCAGATTTAAAAAAGACCACCTGGTTACATAGCCAATCCCTCTAGAACCAAGCGACTCGCATTCGCTCAGACAGATTCGCTTACAAAAGTTGATCAATAATGGACAGCCACCTTTCAGATGCAGGCTTACCTGCGGGAATTTTCACAATGGTACACAAACATAATACAAACATAAAACATAAGCAATTAGATAAGAAAATTGGCAAGTGCTTTCATGTTATTAGAACAACAAGCCGATACAAAATATGTTTTTTTAAACGTGTACCGGTATATATATTACATATAATCAGATACAGAATAAAAGTGATATTTACAAGAAACAGTTCAATACATAATTGGCACAAAAAGAAACGCAACGAATTAAAAATGATCTTATTTCGTGTAATTTAGTCAAAACCGTTCGATTCATTTAAATAATGTTGGTGTGTATGGCCCCTACCCGCATTTTGTGTTTTGGCCTCAATAACGGACATTGACCTTCAAATTTGATAAAGTCAACTTTTAAGGCCATGGGCCAGCTTACCATGATCCGAATATGCGAGTCATCTAAAATTAAGCAATCATGGGGGCTGTGGTGGGGGAAAAATAACCTTTTCAGATTTGTTAAAAATGATGGGCTTGGGAAAATGCCTCCTTTGACATCCTGAGCTTGTTTCTACATGTATAGCTATGGTGGAAGGTGGTCTGGCAGGGGCTCAAATTGCTAGAAAACAGGTCAGGAATACTGAGATTTAACACCAAATTTCAAGACACCGAATAACTTCTGATAGGCCACTACAG
Source organism: Flabesymbios commensalis (assembly GCA_964017125.1). Classification (NCBI taxonomy): domain Eukaryota; kingdom Metazoa; phylum Annelida; class Polychaeta; order Terebellida; family Flabelligeridae; genus Flabesymbios; species Flabesymbios commensalis. Next base: position 63,200,863 of record OZ024917.1, on the reverse strand, counting down.
GAAAGATGACAACACATAATGCACTGAAGATCCCTGTGCTGTTCGGTACGTGTAGTTCTGCACAGGCACTAATGTTACGAAATATTAGTTATGAAATATTTTGAACAGTAACGTTACGCAGAAAAAGTGGTGTTGCGTTTCTTTTTTTGTTAACCCTTTACCCGCCAAATTATTCAATCGGAATTTTCTCCCACTTGAAGTTGTGTCTCGCTGACGCGATCCACAACTTCAAGTTAGTGAAAATTATTCAGATTTGACAAAATGGAGGTCAACTTTTTTCAAATCGTGCTGATTTATGTCACATTTTGGCTTTAACATTCTTAAAAGTCGGTACTGAATGTGGTAAAAATTGAGTGAAAAACCCAATATATTCGGCACCGGCGGTTAAAGGGTTAGGTTTACAATTCACACTGTAATAAGAGCGGTTGGAAGGCAGGTATGATGCTGATATGACTGGGACGATCGATGAGGGATGTGTCTCAACCCCACGAAATGCTCAATTCTTAGGGTGTCCAGGCCGAAAGAAAAAAAAACGTAGACTTCCAGTACACTCTAAAAGGCGAAACATTAGATAACTTCGGTTTTTGTATCAACCTTCTTTGAATTTGTTATGGCACGCATTTGCGTACGTACGTTCCCAATATCAGTGACTTGATCGACTAATTAAAGAGGTTAATATTGATCAATAGTCGTGATCAGTAGGATATGGTCTGATTATACCAGTAACCCATGATTCTCTCCGATTTATCTGTCTTTTTTTTCAAAATATATTTTCCAGTAAACGCCCTGCAGCTCTGATAATCTAGCAAAACTGTTTTGAGTATTTAGGTAGGTAGGCCATGTGACATGTACTGTAATTATGAGTATAAACCTGAATGCAGTCGTTAATGAGTGGCGTCATATTTAGCAATTCACGTTTACACAATCATTAACATATGTTGATAATTGACTGAGAATCTGCCAGTGGTATTTGTGTTTAGAGGTAGACGTTGACTCTCAAGCTCATTTATCCTCAGGCGAAATACAAGTATCTGTACTGACACCCACTAGAATATGTCATAAGAAAGCTGCAAATGATTCCAGGGTAGTATGCAGATAACGGAAAAGCAGTAGGATGTGAATACATATATTATACAAAAATATGTTCCCGTCCATACTTGACAGTAAAGTAGGCTATAATTCACAATAAATGGTTGTAAAGGACAAAACAGCAAGGACGCTGACCTGTACTTTGACTACGTTATGTTCATCTTTTTGTCGATGTCAATAATGTGACTTTTACCCCAGTTGCTTAATTCCTTGTGACATCTAACTCCACTGTACCTTCATACACTGTGACTTTTTGCCCCGGTGCTGTGTGTGACTAAAAACCCCACTCTGGGGTTGAAAATCACAAGCTCACCAACAAGGACAAACAATGTATTTTATAAGTTTTGTTTAATGTTCGTTTCAAAGGAATTTACTAGACATTAGCTAAGATATGTGCCTATGCTTTGCCATTGCCAAACTGGTTCTCATTAAACATTTGAAATATATATAAAGTCGTTACTACTTTTTGTGACATTCAGCCCCATGCTTCCATACAACCATTTATTCGAAGTCATCTGTAGCCTTTTTTAGCCACTCTCAATGCGACTAGGCAATCACGTTAATGGCGGCCTGAAGAGAGGAAAAAATAGTTATGTTGTGTTATCTTGTGTAATGACCGTGTTCCAAATACAAATCCACATTAGAAAAACTACTTTGCACCACCATCAGCGGGTGTATTATGATGCACTGGACCATGTCAAAATGTAAACACTTTACAGTAATGTCGCTATGAAGACGCTCGTGAATAATGTTTCACATCTCTGACATATGCTGAGTACAAGATAAAGTGTTGATAGGAACCACACAATGACCTGTAGGTGATATCTGGTGAGATAATTAGTCGTTTGTGGAAAAGACAATAAAAATGAAATATACTGAGCATTATCACTCCAGCGATGAACTCAAAAAGAAAATATGACCAATAAATGCCGATGCTCGTATACGAGTTTCTATGTATATCTTTATGAGTATGCATATATACTTACAGCTCTTATGAATAACATTTAGAAACTTTGAGCTGTCTAGTGTAGATACAGCAATAAAAAAAAATTCTTCTTCGAGACTGCACAACTTCTATCTGAAACAGTCCTCCCCAGATGCCACATATCAAGATAGACATATCTAGCGAAAGACATTAAATCCTTATTTTAAACGTCCTAATTCACATTTGGGGGCGAAAAACAGGAGATAGACGGGTGCATGTGTTGGATGACGCTTCCATGGGTGAATCCAATTGAACTTATAATATGTCTATATGCATGTGCTAATATTTCATATACGAAGGTGATCTTGCACGTCAGGTGGGATTATATCACCACACCATCACCTTATATAGCTGGCTATAACTTACACAAAACTATCTGGAACTTGCGCAATTTATATAAAGCGACATTCTGCCCAACATAGATTTTAGTCAGTATTTTAGTCAGTAGTATTTAGTAGTATTTTAGTCATTGATTTGTGGCAGAAAATTGTGTATGTTTTTGTTGGAAATTCTAAAAAATCGGGGACCCGTTACTTTGTATATGTGAAGCATCGCCTTTTATTGTTATAAACTTGAATATTTAGATATGGTGTATATAAAGGTGATAAGATAATATTGAAGAAGATATAAAATATGCCATAATTGACCATTTTAGTGAGATCACCAGATGTAATCCCAATATTGTCATTCCATTTTAGTCATGGCAGCCATTTTGAAAATATGCAGATTAGGATAATTTACAGGTTTGGTTAGGCCCGACATAACTTTTCATCTTCAATGTAGAAAATCTTTTGCAGCCATTTTATATTCCGATATTCTAATTTGGACGCTTTTGGGCTTCTATGTTAATCATAAATATATCCACATATACTGTACTAAGATATAGTTACGCTAGTCATAGAACTAAACAAAATCACAAAATACGAAGAACAAATCGACATTTAATGTAAGTAAAACACATATTTCACCCTCAGTTCCAAAGTGAGTAAAATTTAACCACTTTCTAGGTTAATATTACTTTGCGGCCAATTTAAAATGTGCTAATTATGTGTCAAAATCGATTGGAGTGTTACTCTTATATGATTTAGGAGACGACACTCTGGTAAATTTTAGGACCTTAGCACCTCTACTAATGATCCCGCGATCTTTGACTTTCCAAGCTGGCAGCCACCACTACACCAGTGTCTCCGACCTCCCATGTGCCATGGAAAGCCTATTGTGGTTATCTTGTGGTAGATTAGAAAAAAGCCCAAATTTTGGTCATACATGTAAATTATATGTGAGGAAACTGACTTCAATCTACATCCACATATACAGTCAAAATGTGGTATGTGTCTCAGGCGTAAAATGCAGTTGGAGGGGGGGGGGGGACATGTTCAGGTGAGAATAATATACTGAAACGTATATTAAAAGAACAAAATTCCTGTCGACATATGACTAGATGACACGCACATTTGAACGCCTAATCATGACTGTTGATAACATATTTACTTTTGAAAAACATTAATTTTGCTACAGATCAATGCATGACTATGCTGTCATCGTAATGGCAATAATATAAGTCGAATTTGTATGATCGTGGCCCCACTGCTATGATGCTGGTATCTGCACAGCAGATAACAGACGTTGACCCGATTTTGTTTTTGTGCTGGGCTGACGCTGCAGGTAATGATATTACATCGCGCAAGCTTTGATTCAACGCATAACTTATTCTGGCAGTGACTAAAATAATTGACGATTTTTTGATACAGTAAAACAAACTGATGATTTTTTCCGTTTTCTTTATTTGATGATGTCTTCAGGACAAAGATAGATTATATGCACGGCAACACGGCAAATTATAATTCGTGAGATTTGTAGTAAAATAATTATGTTGTTTTCTCAGATTGCCTTGGAAAGTGGGTGGTACCGAAAGTGTGATGGGTTCGTGTCGAGAAATGACGCCAAATAAAATGAGCCCGTAGTTATGGAGATTTGTGGCGTTATTCGCCTTCCCGGAGGTATTATTCTGTAATGTACATGTATACAGAGACTAATTACCATTCGATGACTTTACACTGAATTTGGTTTGTTAGGCTAGCAATCTATTGTGAAGGGACTGTCCGTATTCTGGACGAGAATGATTGTCGAGGTGCTACCCATGTCTATATATACACACACAATCACGAGACATTACCCAGTGGTATGATGCTTTAACCCTTTAGCCCTCACGATGCAATAAAGCATCATTTTACATCACCGAAAACAGACTTAATTTTTCTACAACTAGGGGTTTTTGAACGAAAAGCGATTTCGCGGCTTGTAGTGGATGAAGATGACAATGGTAAATTCAGGCTTGAAAGGGTTAAATTTGAAAATAACCATTTTGTCTCCATGGTTTACACATAAATATGTCAGCGCTGTGAGGGTCAATTGGGAGTGAGTGCCAAAAAATGCTGACCCAGTCTAAAATCTTCAGGTGAGATAAATCAGATGATTCTGCTCTCCAGACACAGCATTTTACACTGACATGTAAAAGACGGGGATCGTCTTCACACTCAAAATCTGACGTCTATAGACGTCAGATTCCGACGTCGAAAGACAATCCCCGCTCTGAAAGGATTAAACAAATTAAATCGGTCGTAGACCCATAACAAAGGCATTCGAATAAAGCGGAAAAACCTAACTAGGACATTTTAGATAATTTCAAATTGAAAAAAAACGCTAAACCATGGTTTATGGCTAACATTGATGTAACTTTGGGTGAAAGCAATATGTTAGCTGGAATAATTCAAAGGCATTGTCTATGAGTTGAGAGATGTCTGCTTTGTCTTTGTTCAATGACATAATTGTTGTTGTGGAAATAATCTGCGATTGCTATTCCAACAATTTCTGTTGGAGAAGTATATGCATTTTGATCATTAATTATTGCAGTAATAATAAATTGTTGGGTCGCAATATCTTAGGGGGGAGTACTATAACGAAAACTTTCCGGACATAATACTTATTCGATCTATTGGAGAGAGAGTAAAATAGAAAGAATTTTATTTTTGTAGTAGAATCATGGCTCATACTAGAATACTGTCAAATTGCAAAGGCTTAGTGTATTGAATCATCGCTCAATCTTAATCTACCGTATTATTCTTGCTGAATCTAGTTCAGCCTTTTCACCAACATATTCGACTTCGGTGGTGAGATGGTTTTAAACACATTTTCATTAAAATAGGATAACAATATTTGAGGCAAAATTGGAAACCAGTTTATGGTCATAAATTGACCTTTTTGGAAATGTATTTGGCATGTTATTTGGTGGTTCTCATGACATGTCTTATTATACTTGATGTATGAGATAGTCTAAACCATTTCTTCATTATTTCTATAGAAATAACAATTTTACGTTTTGATTGAGTTATTTGATAGACTGTGCACATTCGATTAACCGTGGGTGTCAGCCAAATTGGGGCAGCCGTGTCCATTGATTTGGACCATCTAAACTGAATAACAACTTTTCATATTTTCTCGCAGCAGCTCTAATGTAATATTGGAATAATGCACAAAAAAAAAACAAGAAATAAACCTATATTTATTTCCCAACATGCAATACATGTTGAAACGGTGGCTTAACCTCTTGTTCGCCATACATATGCCCATGTGATGTAAACATGTTCGTAGACTAGAACTGCAAATGTTTTTTTAATTTTTGTGCTGCGCATTCACCAGCTAGGCTAAATATGGAGACGAAATTCCTGATTTATAATTATTAACAACCATGTAAAAAATTAAAAAATACGGGAATTTCGTCTCTATATCCAGCCTAACTGGTAAGTGCGCAGCACAAAAATTAAAAAAACTTTTGAAGTGCTAGTCTATGGACATGTTTACATCATATGGTCATATTAAGAAGCAAAAATAAAATCATCGATTTCTTTATGATTTTAGACCTGGGCATGTCCCTTTAAGTGGGTGAAAATTACGCAAACATTTGCAAACTTTGGTGTTAAAAATACTGATTTTCATTGTCAATAACGATCAACATGCATACAGCATAAAGTGATTGTCCCGTGCAGGCTATGCTCTCCCAATGGGACACAATTCATGCCAACACTGGCAAAGCCATTTTCACATGTACACAAGCAATTGCAGTGAGATAAAACACATAATTGCATCTTCATCAGCTGCACTTATCACATACAGTCACTATTGATTCAATTTTTAAAATTGTTAAATGCATATTTTCGGTAACATCTAAATGGCCATGATAGCATTTCTTATACCACTGTATTTTTCACTTGTTTCAAAGTAAGTGTGTAAATAGAAAAACACAACAGTTATAACGAGTGCCTGGCCCCCGTCATCAATATTGAAGTTTTCTCAGTAATTGGAAGAAGAATAAGTACATTGTCCGAGATAAATGTTAGTGGCTTGATAAAAAAAATATTGCGCCAAAATCAATATTATTTATTTGTTATGACGCGATAAAGTGCTTAATCACGCGATAATGTCAAATTAAAATAAACGTGGCTCATCCGTGTTACCATTATAACGCACATTGCCCCGACTCTGATCCGTGTTATAACGGACAATGCACCGACTTTAATCCGTGTTATAATGGACAATGCCCCGACTCTAATTCATGTTAAAACGGACAATGCACGGACTCTAATCCATGTTAAAACGGACAATGTTCCGACTCTAAGATCCCCCCCCCCCCCCCCCCGCCCATTACAGCACAGTGCATAGTGCAGTCAGACTTTTACTTGGAA